>OMMV01193241.1:0-11400 GCA_900302635.1 Chatrabus melanurus
GTCAGAATCTGAATTGCAATCAGATCTGGGTCTCAATCCAGATTCTGCAATTTTTGTCCCCTGTCGCCCCGGCGGGGGAACATAGAAATGCTGTCCGTCCGTGCGTGCGTCCGAGTGAAACGTAGTACTTGCAATAACTCTTGTTAGGTTGAGTGCACAGACACCAAATTTGTACCACAGATGCATCCCATGGAGGTCTTGGATGAGTTCGATGATGAGCGACCTTAACCTACTTTCCAAGGTCACAGAGCAAAAAAAAAACGGAAAATAACAGTACTACATATGGTACTCACAATAACTTTCCATACATTCAGTGCACGGCCACCGTGCAACGGGGGACACAAGGCCCTCAGGCCAATATCCCATTTTAAAAAGTTAATTTTCCATTAAATCATGCGGTCACTTTGCCCTGTTTCTTGACTGATAAACTCCAACCCCAAAAATTGCACACAAGCTAGCTCCAGATCCGGATTTCAAAAATTCTTTAATGTTCATAAAGGGCTTTTACAATGTTTTGGTCTCTATCTCCAACCATATTCCAAGACTGAAGTGTAAATTTTATACAAATTAGGCTGCCACAGTGACTTCATTCTACTGACATCAGGCAGATTCCGAACTGGATCCAGGTTCCAGAATTTTCAAACTAGAGCAGACCAGTTTCTAGATTTTGCCTTCCATTTCCACTGACTCTTACACAGTGAGGGGTCACTATGACTCAGTCCAACCCCAAGATCCAATGGATCTGGGTCCATATCTAGATTATTTAAACTTGTAAATCACTCTTTACTGTTGAGGGACATTTTCAATATTTTCGGTTGATAACTCCTCCCTCATGTCTATAAATCTTGATGAAATTGTTATGTTTTGAGCACGACTGGGGACCCCAAGCAGAGAACAACATAGCATGGTAAGTAAAACGGTCTTTAATCAGAAACGTTTAGCAGGCAGGACTCAATATACACAGGACAAGCAGTCCACATGATGACAGTGTCCATGAGGGAGTAAGCTGAGAGGCAGTCCAAAAACACAAGCCGAGAGTCAAAGCGCAGTTGTATCTTCGTACCAGGCAAACAGTCCAAATGACGGCATGCTAAACTCGGAGTGCACAAGATGGCAGCGAGGGTCGGCAACAGGAAAACAAACATGGATAAACAATGCGAGAAGGCAAGCATGGGAGCTAGACGTTCTGGCACTCGAGTGAGGGGAGCTGGAAGACTAAATGGTGCGTAAAACAATCAATGGGGAAATGAACGTGCACGTGATCCGGAAACCTGAGTGCCTGTGAACAAGAAGAAAGCCACTTAAACAAACACAGACCAGGATCGTCACAATAAAAGCACAGACGGACGTGAACACAGTGTGACCGTGACAGAACTTATACACCTCGAAAGGTTCATCTGGATCTGGCAGGATTACACGTGTCTATAGATGTAATCCTAACAGAATTTTTGTGATGTTCCAAATGGGTAAAGAGTTTTGTTTTGGGGGTTTTTTTTCACCTGCATCTCTGAAGGCAGAGCAATTGCTTGACTACGTGTGTGTCTGTCTGTGTGGTCGATGTGTATCGACATATCTTGACAAAGACTTTGTGTATCAAGGTGAAACTTGGTACATGAGGTCACCTCACTCAGATCTCGGACAAGTTCAGTGTTGGGCACATTTTGATTCCAATTGTGGCCACCAGGGGGCAGAGTCTCTGAAGCGCCACAAGGATTTTATGGATTGTGATGAAACTTGCTGCTGTTATGTAGATTATACCTCACTAAGACCTTGAAACCGTTCAAGGTTGGATTTAGCGATGCAGATTAGGGTAAATATTGCCCTTGTTCTGAAGAAATGAGTAACTCCTTACAATCTGTAATTGCATCTGGCAAAGAAGTTATGGTATCACTTTTGTTTGTTAGATTGTTTGCAGTATTTCTCAAAAACCAAACGAGAGCAATGAGAGCGCAAACATCTGCCAAAGTTTTAAAATTTGTCACCTGCAAAATCAATTAGTGAACATGAAGAATAACTTTCATTGGCATTTATGATTTATGACTGAAAACAAACCACAAGACATTAAAATCATTTTGCTATGATAAATGAGCTTTTCCTCCTTTAATGTCTAATTTGTTAATATTTAATTTATTTATTTGTTTATATTCTCCATTATCGTGGTACATAAACCACAAATGCTGACATCAGCAGGGATTACACAACTATTGAAAATATACTACAAGAGCTGACATCAAGTCAAGTGCTGATCTATTGGAGATAGCTCAAATCCGTTGCCAGCTTCCTGAATCAGCATTCTCCCAGCTACATTTTGGTAGTGGTTGGATATTTCTATCTCTATTAGATACATTACAGCATCTTACATACCTGCACCTGAAATTTTTACATTTTGATCCACTGGATCCAGAAGACTTTCCGGATCTGGATAGAACTTTACCTGCTTATAGCTATTACCGTCTTATATAAGCATGACAAGATTCATCCTGATCTGTTGAGGTGTCGCTGAGATGTACACATCCGAACATGTTAAATGGGATTTCCAATGTTAAATTTAAATTGCCGCCAAATCCTTAATTTGGATCAGATCCTGATGAAACTTGGTCTGGTAGTTGAGGCTCTAATCCTGCATAGAAATGCCAACTTTCATTCGAAACCAATGAGTTTTGACAGAGAAATGATTTTTTTTATTTTTCGCCCATTATAAGAGATAGGTATTTTTTTGAATTTTTGATAGTCCTTGGCGGAGGTAATAATCAATTTTCATAAAAGTTCAGGAAACGGATGCATTTAAGCAGGAATAAAAACCTAAAATCCCCAAAAGAGACAAAGTGGGAAACTATTAAAAGACCTTTTTACGCATGGACTTATAGGACAGTTTGGGTCTTTGCAAAACGTGCTTTAATGAGCGTCCTTCAGATTCCTCGTACAGCAGAAATCATACTCAGAACTATTTGGTCGGTCAGCGAAGATGACAGACCGCGAGGGTTCTTTCTGTGTCTCACTGACCTATTGTCACTAACTTTTAAACTACTGACCTCAGTTTAGCTAATCCTGACCTTAGCAACCCCCTCCACACTCACATTTCCTCAAAGAAGGAATGCAGAGCTAAAAGCTCTGAGTCAGGAGTTGTAAAGGTCGTGACCTCACGCCACAAACCAATCAGCAGTAATCCAGATCAGCACACGGACCCGTCGGAGCCAATCGGCATCAGTGTGATTAAAAGTAAAAGCAACATTCAGTCGTTTTGACTCACTGATGGATCAAATACTCATCACTGATCGATGGATGAGAAAACAAAAATCCTTTACATTTTCTTTACCTTTTAAAGACTTTATTCCACTCAGTCGCATTTGATTATCTTTTGTTTTTACAAAAATTATTCATGCATTTCTACACTACCAGTCAGATATAAAACTGTGGGAGTCGACATGCGTTATCAGGAAAAGTAATGAAGAACTTCAGAGTGAAAAACGACATTTTTTTCCTCTCCTGTTCAACATGTCGTGTCATATTTTCCGCCGTCTTCTCCCTCAGCGCTTTGAAAGTATCTCCTGCTGGCTTTTCTTTCATGGCGCTGAGTCTCACTGAGGTACTTGATGGATGGGATGTGGAGCAGGTCCATGAAATCCTGCTTATGTTAATTGTCTCCAGCTCTGAAATTCAAGCTAATACCTTCTGTCTGAGCTGAGCGGTGATCCAGGATCAGTTTACAAATCCCAGTCCTTATGGGAGCTGCAAACCTTCTTTTTTTTATTTTCTGTTTTATCTGTTGTTGTTTTTGTTTTGTTTTTTCAATGCATGTAACATTTATGTGCTGTGTTTAACTCACGAGGCCACAGCACCCGTGTGCACGAAGCCTCTAAGATGAGTATAGCACCAATAAGGACGTGTGCACGTTGTTTAAGAGAGAATTTCCAGATAAACAACACAATTCATTGCCTCATGGAAACCTGACCTTTGACCCCAATGACCTTCACCAAAATATGACCTTTGGCTGATCATACCAGGGCAATTCCGGAACCCGTGTGTGTGTGTGTGTGTGTGTGTGTGCGTGCGTGTGCGCGCGCGCGCGCCAAGGTTGATATCAATCTGGTTTAACTTTAAATCCGTTGACCTTGACCCCAATGACCTTTGCTGAAATAAACCCTTTAAGTGCAATTCCAGGGTGGACCTTAATCCAGATACCAAGTTTTGGTAGAAATCAGCCAAAGAACCAGGGAGGAGTTAGCCGACAGACAGACAGACATGGCATTGACCTCAACACCAAAGACTGACCTTTGGTTAATTTGATCTCACCTGAGCAATTCTACGACCCACCAACGTGTGTGCCAGGTTTGGTGCAAATTGGAGTGAAGACAAAAATTTTGACCTTTGACCCCAGCGACCTTCACCTTTGCAGAAATGAACCATTTACAGGCAATTCCAGGTGTTATAGGAGTGGCGTAGCTCCTCTAAGAGACAGGGCAGTGTGGGTGGATGAGCGAGAGAGAGAGAGCGGGATTTACGAGTGACAGTGAATGCATCAGTGAGTGAGCGTGTGTGTAGAGAAGTAGTACAACAGCAGAACTTAAAAGACGGATGATTTTTGGAGTAAAAAATAAATAAATAAAAGAGTGCAGCCGGTGTTAAAAGCAGAAAAAGTGCTGCAGTAATTACGGTTGTTGCTCAAAAATAAAGAGGCAGCTATTCGACCACCAGCTGCTTACCGGACTGCTGGTTAAAGTGACGGGAGTTAACTCCGAAGAAAGCACCAACTTCAGCCCTGGATGGAGACTTTCCTCAAGCAGGAAAGGTTAATACAGGGTTGACCTTCATCCTCATTTGGTGGAAATCGGACAAAGGATGTGTGGGGGGGGGGAGCAGGGGAACAAACAGACAAACACTCAAATTAAAGTCTGATTTTTGCACTTTTAACTGTGTTGCAGTGTTTTGTTTGATCGTCTGTTGTTGATGTTCTGTGGAAATGAATATTAATAGGCTTTGTAAGTGAAATAGCTCCCTCTTGTGGCACTTTTGAAAACATTTGAGGTAGTTGGCTTTCCGTTCATTGAAATTTTCGTTTACAAAGTCAAATAGGTTCTGAAATATGAAATATAATTCACAGTATATGAACATGTAGAAAATACATGTTTGAAGGAACAGATATTTATCCAAAAGTATGGAAGAGCAGAGCTGGTCAGAGAGGAGGTCCTTGGTTCGAGGCCACTCATGCCCATTCTTCTTGTATATCTGGAGTTGCACCAGGAAGGGCATCCGGCGTAAAACTTGTGCCAAATTAACATGTAGATCGATTCCGGATCTGCAGTGTCACCACTGCAGATCCGGAATCGATCCGGAATCCGGCACCCGGATGCCGGATGCCCTGAAGCGGGAGAAGCCAAAAGACGGCCATAGGTTATTAGCATTAGCCTGAGTCACCGCCCGACTGTACCCTCACTGGCTGGAGTGAAACAGTAAACGGACTGCATGTCTACAGTACTTTTCCACCTGATGCAGTCGGTCAAAGCTCCTTACGTTAATTCCTCACATTCACCCGTTCACACACGCTGATGTCAGCGTGCTGCCGTGCAAGGCACGAGGGACCTCAGTGACTTTTTCGGGCAGATGGGGATTTGAACCAATGAACCTCTGATCACAAGCCCACCTCCAGACCATCACCTGGTCTAGTGGCTCTTGATTGGCTGAGCACACCTGAATGAGCTAATCGGCTTTTGTTAGAGCAGGGTGAGATGGAAAAAGTGCCGGTTTGGGGGGGGGGGGTCCCTGAGGACCAGAGTCGGGAACCACTGATCCAGCTGGTGGAAAAAATTGGGTTGGCTGCAGATATCCATCATGTTATCCATCCATCAGTCCAACCTATCTGCATATTTTCCAGTGGAAACAGATTAAGTGAAGTAGCCCAGACATCTCCGGTCACTTAGTTGAGGTCCTCCCGGGGGAACTCGGTTTGATTGGTCAACCTTGTTGAAGTCATGTGCTCACTGAGTCCCCCTGTCTAGTTATTGTGGTATTGTTTGCTCGCAGGGGCAACTTCCTCAATAATATTATTGGTAATGGCTGGATAATTGAGTCCACAATGAGGTGCAGATCAGAAGTCCAGAGAAACGGGCTGCATTTGTGAGACAGTGTCCTTTGTGATGTCACCAAAGCATCAGCTGAGTTCCTTCGCTCTTGGTTCCTATCTCGATCGTGGACCTGTTGATGTTTGGTGTCAGTTCCTCTACAGTCAGCAAACGCCTCCGTTCAGGTTCACCATCATACAGACAGGAGTTCGTCATCCTCCGCTGTATTCTCCACAGCTGGTCCGTCAGCAGAACGCTCTTCACTGTGGTCAGAACTCTGGGAAAACGACAGAAAGCAGCGTGACTGTGGGATGGATTTCTTATGTAATGTGTTTTTTTTGTGGACGAGAGCCGAGACGAATGCGGAGTCGGGACTGACTGTCTTGTGCAACACGCAGAACAGCCTTCTCTTTGTCCACGCGATGTTTTGGAGCTCAGATCCCCAGACTGCGGCCCACGCCTCTTTTACCAGCGTGTCAACAGACTTGTACGGGTTCACGGTTAATTTCCTTTGCTTTTTCAGGTGACTATTTGGAGTGCAGGAAGGTCGACTCGGCTGACTCACAGGAGCAGGTCACATGTGCGAACTGGCACAATTTCAAGGTTAATTAGCTGTTTGTACTCAAGTTAGCGTTTACAACTGGAGTTCATGGAGGTGACCCAAAATCAGAAAGGAGGAGAGAGCGCGCAACACCTGCACCGTACACGTGTGACACAGATTGATGCAAACTAATTCTCTGTGATTCAGTGAAACCATAATATATGGTTCTGTGGGGCGGCAACGTTTGATCAATTCCGTGCAAAATTAAACCACTTTATCCTCGACTAACGTGCAACCTCTCCACCATGTTTAATCCACATTTACCTCAAACTGTTTGAAGTTATGACCTTGAGTTTGACACTTCAAGGTCAAAGGTCATGTGACCAATAAAGAGGTGATATATGACTTCATATTAGTGTTTAATGATAACCATAGGTGCATCTTTAACCAATTCCTCAAAATAGCATTTCTAAAAATAAAAAAATCCCTATATATATAAGCATTGGGACAAAATCTTTATAATTCGCCTGTGGCCTTGACTTATAAGCGATTTTTCTCAAAATCAAACCACTTTGTACTTGGCTGATCCTCAATGGTTCCACCAAGTTTGGTCAAAATCAGATCAAAATATTTAGAGTTATTTTGTTCACAAATGGACGGACACACAGGACTGAAAACTAAACCCTCGCATGCACTTTTTGCACGTGGGTGTAATTACAACATAAGCATAGGATGTATTAAAATCACGAGGTATCTTTGCACCAGCACAAACAATTCTGTGACTTGGTTATGGAGGCTTAAGCATAGACCTGAAACAAATAGTTGATTAACGGGCTAGTTGATTATTATATCGCTGATTACAGTAAATGATTAAAACATTGTATTTGTATAAGTAAAGGAAATTATTATTGTGGCGTAAAAGGAAGCTGGAAAACTAGTAATCGATGATTTATGGAGAAGGGGTGGGATTAAATAAGTGTTTACTTCTTCCCACTCCTTTTCGGATGTGTAAAGTTAAATCAGCGGTTGACAGTTTTGTGTTGCATTATGCTTTTTGTTATGTGTAAATTTTATTATTTTTGATGTGACGATTTTGCTTTCTTCTTTTATGTTCTGTTTACATGCTCAAAATAAACTTTCATTTAATTAAAAACACAAATAATATAATCTATTTTGATAATCAATGAAGCATTTAATGCAGTTGTCAAACAAAAGCCGACTTTAGATGGTTTATGAAATTCCAGGACAGCTTTTGCATTTAGACAGATTTGGGAAAATCTTCATCTTCACTCCAGTGATTTACGGACAGAGGGTGTCGGACAGAAGCATAGCGTGACGGACGAACATATCGGGGGTTTATAACACGAGGATAATTGGGATTGCACGCACCGTGCAGTCAGATCTGATTCCCATCTTCCCCTGGGTGCCACAAACGACCAGTAAGGGCTGCAAATGTCACGTCCTCCTTCTGACCAGACAGTAAACCTCCACAGGGGAATTTACCGTCGCAAATTTGAACGTTCTATGGCCGTGAACTGGCATTGCGCCACTTTGAGAATGGTTGTGTTTTGATGCTCGTCACGGCAGGAATAGATGCTGACATCAGGCCAAATATGAGGGAAATCCACCAAACGATTGCCATTGAGAAGAGCTGAAAAATGAAAAGTTTTACGTCCATAATATTGGCAGAGTGCCTTCTGAGCAAATGTTGACATGACGGGCATCAAGCCAGGGTTTGGTTTTCACATTACACCAAATATGAAAGAAATCAGCAGCGTGATCTATAAGATATAGCACCGGATGGACATCAGTTCCAAGAAAAGTGGAAATCTTATCTTATTTGTCCCGACTTAAACAATGTATTTTTCATTATATTGAATCTTTGCATCTCTCCCGCTCAGACCTGATGAACGGTTCAGCGGTCTTCTGGAAGGGCGGAGTCAGTGGCGGTTACCAGGCTTTGCTGCTGGACGAGGATCAAGGCTGGTTGTTGGTGGGAGGGAGAGACCACATCTACCTGCTGACACCTGATCGTTTGGATCGGCCCACGCGTGCGGTGAGATACCTTGGAGTTTTTAATGATCGCAGGAGAGAAAGGCGGGGGCATTTCTTCACACGTGTCATTTTGTCAATCAGATCTACTGGCCGGCAGCTAAAGAGAACGTGGAGCACTGCAGGCTGGCGGGGAAAAGCCTGGAGGTAAGTGTCGCCTGCCGAAGCCTGAGTCAGGAAACGATTCTGATTGTCAGTAGGCGTAATGGCGCACGCGTGTAGCTCTATAGAGTCTGTTGTCGTGCGGCACAGCTCAAAATTTCAGGACAATTCAGTTTGTGGCAAAAGCTTGAAATTTCTACCACAGTTAGTACAAACCATAAGGTTTATTTTCAGATGTGGAGGCAAGTTGGATTTGACCTGTGAGGACCACGAGAGGTCAATGAAGGATGACACAGGGGGTCAAAATTTAAAAATCCTCCAATCATATTGAAACATATATTTGGCTGGTCATAAAGATTCTAAAAAGGTATAGTTTGGACTATCTGTGACTGAATGTTATGGAGTTATGGGCAAAAGAGCAAAAGTTAAAAGTTGCTCCAATTTTGGTAAAAAGTGATGCAAATTATTGGTTGAACTAATAGGGTTTTAAAAAGAAATAGTTTGCACCATCTGTTATGCTTAGTTATCACGTTACGGGGTAACGTGTCATAGTATCCAATGGACGTTGACCTTGTTTGACCTTTACTTTAGAGACCAAACATTCAACACAGTCAAAACTATTCCATTTATTAATCCTTTTGGCTCAACCAGTAATTTGCATCACTTTTTACCAAAATTGGAGCAATTTTAATTTTTGACCCCTGTACAAACTAAAATTGACCTTTTTTGACCATTTTTGTTGTTTTTACCCCATAACTCCATAATATTCAGTCATAAATAGTCCAAACTATACTTTTTTGGAAGCTTTATGCTCAGGCAAATAATATGGTATATGTTTCAAGATGATTTGAGGATTTTTAAATTTTTGACCCCTTCATTGACCTCTCATGGTCCTCAGAGGTCAAATCCAACTTGCCTCCACATCTGAAAATAAACCTTATGGTTTGTACTAACTGTGGTAGAAATTTCAAGCTTTTATCACAAACTGAACAACTGTCCTGAAAATTTTGAGCTGTGCCGCCTGACTAAGAGAAAAAGATCAAAGTCTCAGGAAAAGGTTTTTTTTTTTTTTTAAACTGTAAAATTAAGAAATAGCTGTTTTATTCCTGCAGTGTTGTACTTTGTAAAAACTTGTGCCTGGTTGTTGGTTCTGTCACAAAATAACAAACACGAGCCGAAGCTTTCACATATTTTTGTGGGTGCTTTCTTGTGTTTTCAGGCCGACTGTGCCAACTTTGTGCGGCTGCTGCAGCCCTTCAACAAGACGCACGTTTACGCGTGTGGCACCGGCGCCTTCCATCCGCAGTGTAACTACCTGCACTTAGGCCACAACAGAGAGGTCAGGAGAACTCATTCGGTCAGCCGACACACTCCATCGCAGTCGAAGGGGCTAACGGCCACGTTTCTTGTGTTCGTGGCTTGTTGTTGTTTGTTTCTCCTGCAGGATCTTTTGTTTATGTTGTCCCATACGGTGGAGTCCGGCAGAGGAAAGTGTCCCTTCAGCCCCAGAGAGCCTTTCACCGCACGGCTGGCGGGTGGGTCTCTCTCCCACACGCGCACTAATCCGCGTTCTCACAACCCCGATGTGCCGCAGCAGACGGTCCCGGCGCTGTCTGAGGCCACGCCCGCTCTCCTCGCTGCACGCCGTCCATTCAGCTGCTGCCTGTGTGGTCCGGGAGCTGAAGTCATTCACATGCTGATGTCATGCTGTCGCCCCTTGTGACATAAAACGCGTCGGCTTTGTTTTCACACTTTTTCGTCCCCGATCTCAGTGGTGAGGTTTGTTCAAAACGTAATGAGACTGAAGTGGGAAAGAAACCATCAAAGCTCAGGTTGGGACTGGATGAAGGACGAGTGACGGTCTGGAATAGATGCTAATATATTCTGTGATGATTCCCGATTAATGAGCAGCACGCTGAAGACGAGACTTTCTCAGACTCCTGAGAACGATTAAGTCTTGATGTTGTAATTTATAACAACCTGGACATTTTATTTGATTGTTGCTAAATGAGTTAAAAAGAAACAGTGAAAAATGATCAATTATTTATCATTTAAAGAGTCGACGTGTTCACCAGGGTTCATATGTTGTTTGTATGTTTGGATTGTGTGTTGGATTGTATGTTTGGTTTGTGTGTTGTTTGTATGTTTGGTTTGTATGTTTGGTTTGTAGTGTATGTTGGTTTGTACTGTATGTTTGGTTTGTAGTGTATGTTGGTTTGTATGTTGGTTTGTATTTTGGTTTGTGTGTTGTTTGTATGTTTGGTTTGTATGTTTGGTTTGTGTGTTGTTTGTATGTTTGGTTTGTATGTTTGGTTTGTGTGTTGTTTGTATGTTGGTTTGTATGTTTGGTTTGTGTGTTTGTATGTTTGGTTTGTGTGTTTGTATGTTTGGTTTGTGTGTTGTTTGTATGTTTGGTTTGTGTGTTGTTTGTATGTTTGGTTTGTGTGTTGTTTGTATGTTTGGTTTGTATGTTTGGTTTGTGTGTTGTTTGTATGTTGGTTTGTATGTTTGGTTTGTGTGTTGTTTGTATGTTTGGTTGTATGTTTGGTTTGTGTGTTGTTTGTATGTTTGGTTTGTATGTTGGTTTGTAGTGTATGTTTGGTTTGTAGTGTATGTTTGGTTTGCGTGTTTGGATTGTATGTTGGT
>OMMV01193246.1:0-11902 GCA_900302635.1 Chatrabus melanurus
TATTGAACGTTCCTCTTGCTACCAGATCCTACTTACTCTGCACGTTTGGCTCGGCTCTGTTTATCCCAGCTCTGAATTGCTTTTACCGATAACGGTGATTGAAACCCTGCCCTTCCGTGGGGTCGGGAGGTGGATCACAGATCGTTTACACATGTGTCAGGGTGAAGGGTGATTGATGAGGAGAACCGTGCACATTCCAGGCATCCCCTCCCCTTAGAGACCACAGGAAAAACAGGTTTTTCTCCACAACCATCACAGTTGTACTGATGCTGATATCCAAGTCCCGTTTACTTGTACCAGGCGCTGCTAGGGAGTTGAGTGTGGGCGTTGTTACAGAGGAAAGTAAAGAGGAACTGGGAGGAAGAGACATTGCAAACTAAATTTTCACTGAGAGCTAAGAGATTAACATGTCAGTAAAGTTTCAAGTATTTTTAAAAATATTTTTCAATATTATTTAAATGATAACATATTGAATTATCTTTAAGAAGGCAACCAACCTGTGGAAACACCAGCATGTGGAAAAAATGATTAGCACCCATGATTATGATTAAAATGATAAAAAGATTAGCACCCACAAAGGCACCCATGTTGCTGGACTCAAAAACCCTACCCATCACCCAGGCCATGCAAGCACTAAACAGTATAGAAGCCAGAACACATCCTTGTCAAACACCAGAATTCAACTGGAAGAAGTCAACGATTGTGCACCCGCTACCTGTGTATACACCAGCTATGATGTCCTGCAATTTATTACAATTTACAAATTGTCAAGAAGCCCCAAACAGAAGCGAAATCAAGAGAATCATAATGTTTGTGAAAATTAACATAGGCTGAATTTGCTGATGTTCATGCTTACATTCAATAACTACTCACAGTGCTCGGATGCTGTTGATGATCGACTTGTTGAGTGTGAAGCCAGACTGCTCCGGTCATTGAGCAGCAAATCATTGGGGCCGAACACTGTTACACATTTCCCTAAGGATCACACAGGCTATGGCAGTGACCATCTCAGATTATATTCAAATTTAAGCCACAGCGAGTACAGTCAGGTACATAAATATTTGGGCAGTGGCACAATTTTGCATCTGTCCACCATCACAATGGGGGAACAAAAACATTGCATTAACCATTTAGAAATTACAGCCGCTTTTAGTTCCTCCATTTTCAGAGGCTGTAAATAACTGGACAAACTAAATTTAAGGATTATTTCCAAAAACATGGAAAAAAACAAAACACTAGAGTGGACATTGTCATTCGATGTACCAGCCAGCAACGAGTAGCTCGGGTCGCCATCTTGTTTAAGGAATTTAATTAAGTTACACAATGTAAATAAAGCAATCTGCTTACTGTTTATACCACAGAAGTTTGGGAAGGGGGACAGCCGGTCATCCAGTCCACTGGCTATCTACTGAATGCTTCACAATCAGAATAATAATAATGCCACAGCCATTGCCTGGGTGATAACAGGGGCAACTGAAAGTTTGAAGTGATCATAGTGATAAATATTCCATTTCAATGCACAGGAACACAGTTATCAAAATCACCGTCCTAATGTAGCATCATTTAAAGAGAAGGCTACTGGAGTCCACTTACAATCACTTTTCACACAAAAACCAAACACAAACACCAAAAATTGTGGCAATTACTAATACAAGATGGTAGAAGAAAATATCATGAAACGAGCTTGATGTCCGCTTTAGTCTATTTTCATCTTTATAGTTCCAGCATGTCATGATAAGACTCACTGGAGAGGCTAAAAGGAGAAGCTGAATGACGAAGCAAACTGAATAATAAGGCAACAAAATAGTGGCGGAATGTAAAAGCAAATAGAAAAGCCAACTGCCCTTTTAAATACTTGATCAAAATCCGTATTCATACTTCAGTTTGTGAATTCAGATATTTCTCTTTTTAACCTGCATTTTAAAAATAGATTTTTAAATTTCATTATTTATTTCTGAATTAATGTATTTTAAAATTCAGTACTTAACAGTTAATATTATTTTTGTAGATCCCTTCTCAACAAGAATTTTTTTTATTGATTATTTTATTAGTAAATTCTTTTATATAATTCTTTATTTCCCATTAAAATGTCAATTAAGTAATTACTTTGTAATTTAGTCTATTTAATTATAGACTGATACATTGATTTGTGAGCAAATTTAATAATGCCCATTTTTATTGTAAAATCTGTTATAAATGTCTTTTGGTCTCAGTGTAGTCTGAAATAATTCTCTAAGCAGTCAGAATCAGTGTCCCCATTCGCTAATTAGTTACTCGCCTCGATTTCATTCGCCTGCGGATTTTGAAAATGTTCAAAACCCTGGTGGCGAATGAACGACTGCTTATTTTCGCTAACTTGTCTCTAACTATTCTCTAACTAGGCTTTTTACTCACCAAGGAGTCTTCAATAGACCGCTACCAAGTCATCCCCTGCTCTGTTTTAGTCGCCTAGTTCACTTCATTTGCAACAAGGTCGGACCATGATCAAAATGCGGTTGCTGGTCCTTAGCGACTAATTAATGACTTGAGGACAACAGGCATACGGCCGTTTAGCAAATATTCGTCAAATATTCTTCAACAAGACGACCAGCGGTCGTCTAATTCGTTAAACGGTCGTCAAAAAGTGGCAAATATGTTGCCCCAATGCTGCCAAAAACTTGACCAAATTCATCTTGCAGTCGTCTCAAAATTCAGTCGTCACAGTTGCCAAACAGTCGTCTCTCAATGAGATATCGGCTTAATGGTTTCAAACACAAGTACACATTTACAGTTGGGTGGACTGGGACCCAACTGGGACAGTACAATGTATCCAAAGACACAGACAGGTATCCTCAAGTGGTCTTACCTGGAAATGAGCCACCCGTCTTTAGTTCAGCAGGTCAGTTCCTTTGCCACTGAACTGCACAATCAACACTGGGTGGACATAAGGTTTTGCAGGCGAATTCCTAAGGACCTACTAAAAATATATTACAGTCAGAGTCCACCAGAGCTTTAAAGAATGTCTACGCAAAAAAGCCCCAAAACCTAAAAAGTCCTATACAGGCCCTGAGGTCCATTGGTCCCGGTGTTTAGCCCCGGATTTGGCAGCATGAGGCAGATGAGAGTTGGCAATTTCCCCTGGACAGGACACCAGTCCGACGCAGTTTACTTCCCCAACCAAGGCCGGTACCCATTTACAGCTGGGTGAACTGGGACAATGCAGATGAAGTGTCTTATCCAAAGATACAGACAGGTAGTGTGACCGGGCATCAAATCCAGATCTACATATTGGTGGCTCAGCTCTTTATCCCACTGAGCTACCTGCTCTACCATAAGGTCAAGATCTCTGGGGGAAGAGAAAAAAAATGTAGTTCTTGGGTCGTAACACTGGTTTGCAATATATTTTTGAGGCAGTTGAAGAAGTGCAATTTAAAATTGTGCAGTAGCCACAAATAATGTCAAGTGTGAAATACTAAGACAGCCGACGAGTAGTCTTTCAATGAGTGCAAAAGTTTCTTAATGCAAAAGTTTTATTTTGCTTGTTTTTACCCTTTAGCATCTAGCTGTCCACCCATTTACTGTAGCTTTTGGGTTCATATTTTCTTTGTATGTTTGTATTTAAACCTACAAATGTATTTGTCATGTCGGATTGTACCATTTTTGTGTTTTACAACACGTCAGACCTCTGAATACCTGGTTTATTTTATAGTACTGCTGTGCTGTGTGTCATGATCTATTTACAAGACAAGTTATGGCATTGACTGGAGCTGGTCCATAAACCTTTGCGTGATCTGATCTTAAATGTCACTCTCACATCACTTCACTCAAACTTGCAATCAAACCACTTCCTCATGGGAGTAAAATGAACTGATAACTCATTGCGGGTGCGCAAATTAAACATTTATTAGACCCTCAGCTGAAAACTCTCTCAGTGGTTAATTTCAAACATGACATCATCTTGATTGGCCTAATATTGGGTGATTTTTTCCCCCCTTTCAGATGAAGATTGATGCTCGTTTACTGCAGAAAGGCCAATACTGCTGTTCTGTATCATACAAAGTAATATTCAGATACATACAAATTTCAAGTGTTGGAAGCAATCTGATCATGTCATGACTTGCTGGACTCTAGCATAGTGATATTTTTTAGGTATATTTCATTGATTGATTCATTGATTACTAATGATGAAACGACTAATCAATTATTTGTTCAATCAGTAACTGATAATAGATTAATCTATTGAGTTATTTTTCAAGTAAAAATGTCAAACAGTCACTGGTTTCTAGATATGTTTCTGCCTTCTTTAAAATATAGATACGCCTCAGTTTCTCTAATTGATCGAGATGAAATCTGAGACGTGCACATCAGGATTAAGTCAGACATTAAGGCCTTGTCCACACCGCTGTTTCCATCATCATCATCATTATTTCCCTCTCGTTGCATTGCCGGCCTTGGGGCGCACCTGATTGGATGGGAGGGGAAACCTGGCATCCATCAGTCGCTTGTAGGCCGTTTTGTCCATCATAGCTTTTCTCGCCTGAAGAGTATCAACACCCAACAGTCTCTCAGCCTTACTCCAGACTTTCCTCGGGGTTCTGTCGTCAAAAAGCACCTGCTTTTGGAGCGCTTCGTTTATCCAGTCGACAGATGTGTCCAATATACTTAAGATGTTGGCGGTAGCAGAGATCACAGAGGGGAAGCGTGTTGGTGATCTGACGCAGACATTCATTTCAGATTTTTAAGCTCCAATGTAGTTCTCCATCCATTTTTAAACTCAATCCCTTCTTTCCTGCTTGGTGCGTTTTTATGTTCATATCCACCTTTCACCATTTTGCTCAAAAACCCATGCCATACGATATCAATTTTATCCAGTTCCCCTTCCGTTAAGGCCCATGCTTGAATACTGTAAAGGAGGCGAGAGCGCACGTCGTTAGAAAAGTCACTTTTGTTGTTAACTGCATTCGTTTATCTGTTAAAACAGGAAAACTGCTAAGTATCTCTACGTTTTGGCCTTTCATACACACTAATCCACCGTTTTCCCCACCAGAGTGGATCAAAACGAAAAAGCCGGGGTCATTTCTGTGCGCACAGCGAATCTGTGTATTTTGGGAAATGGTGCAGTAACACTAACCGCCAGCAGGAGGAGGCAGCTGTATGTCCTGTCGCTGTGAACGTGGCTCTGAAGAGCAGAAGAAAACCACACACTTCCACAGGTCAGCAATGAGAGTGTGTTTTTGACGTTTGTGGATTTTAATAGCATGTTTAGTGATAAACATGCCGCTGTATAATCTGCACGTTGTATATCTGCGGACCACAGAAAGCACGGGGCTTCTGTGGAGCGGACCCACGTCACTATCAGCCTCCTGCCACACCATGGCAAAACGTGGCACCCTTTCTGTTTGCATGACAGCGCGCTCCAAACGCAGAAGAAGAAATGAATACGGCTTTAATGTGGACGCAGATATTTTCAGATATGGCCACGTGCCGGATTAGTTTGAAGCCGACGTTCCTGATGAAAACGGAGCCGTGTGGACGAGGCCTCAGTCAGCTCGAAACAAGTTGATAAAATGGAATATCTGCAGTCGGGCAAAACTGGGTTTGAAATTTTTCAGCCAGGTGTATGTAAACTTATATCCGCAATTGTACCTCAACAAAGTGCCAAATCATTTCGTCTTTAGACCTTCTTAACTCCATCAGGACAAAAATTTACCAATTTCTACTTCAGGTCAGACACTCTTGAGCTCTTTCTGTGTCTCATGCCCTTTTTTCTGGAACCACTGTCTAAAGTGTGGTTTCTGTTCCTGGCCTGACCTCATTTTCACAGCGTTTTGTGGAAATTTGTTGACTGGTGTTTGAGGAACAATCCAGCCAACAATATGACTCGAGCAAAAACATGCTGTTTATTTCCCTGTTGAGGTAATACAGGGATGGGGAAACTGACACGTGACGCATTGTGTTTTTATGACTTCTTCTTTTGTGTCCTGTTGAAAATCTGAGGAAAGCGCACCTGTGTGCCAGTAATCTGATCATGCGGAAGCTTATTGAGGTCGATGTGACAAATTTAGCCAAACGACAGGATCACCTTGTTTTTACGAAGCAAGTGCCTACAAAAAAAAAAACAAAAAAAAAAAACTTCATCAAGTCAGGTTTATGTGAATGCCTGCGGCTGTAAATTCAAAAATGTCCTTTCTTTGACTATGCAGTTTATGATGTGGCAGCTGCGTTTCCTAAATTCCTTCAGTAAAGTGCTACTGCATAGGAGCTGGAGTCCGTAAGTATTTGGACAGTGACAGCTTTGTAATTTTGCCTCTGTACAACACCACAATGGAGACGACATTAAACTATGATGTGCTTGTAGTTTAAACTGTTGTATTTAATTCAAGGGGTTTACCAAAAATATTAAATTAACCATTTTTAGACCCATTCCCATAAGAAATCTAAGTAAATGTAACAACTATTGTAAACACAAATTATCACTTTTTCAGCAGGTTTTCTTTAGACAAGTCAGGGGATGAATACATGAACTTTTCCAAGTCACCGAATAAGTCTTGGACTTCATTTCCATCAATCATTAAGAAATACAAACAGTATGGTGCTCTGTGGGAAATCTGTT
This sequence comes from Chatrabus melanurus, assembly GCA_900302635.1. Classification (NCBI taxonomy): domain Eukaryota; kingdom Metazoa; phylum Chordata; class Actinopteri; order Batrachoidiformes; family Batrachoididae; genus Chatrabus; species Chatrabus melanurus. The sequence goes on from OMMV01193246.1 coordinate 6,593, forward strand.
CGTAGTCGGCATTTCTCAAAAACTGAGTGACCGTGCAGGAAAGACGTGTGAGGGAAGCCACGAAGATGCACATGACATGTGCGCTCACGTTGGAAAATCCAGAGAACTTTCAGGTTTATGTCGGACCAGACAATTAATACAGAAACAAAACTCCCCAGTTTCACAAAAGGAAATGACTATGCACAAACGCTTGACATACACAAGACTGTCATGTGACCTCAAGAAGCAAAAACCACATTGTACAGCACAAAACCACGCACTTTTTGTCTGCATGCTATGCTAAAGGCAAACAGCGTGTTTGGCGAGTGTGATCGAGAACTGGTGTCTTTCCGACTTTGTTAATTGTGCAGCAAAACTGTACAACTTCTGTATTTTGATTTCAATTGGTCTTTTAGTCTGTAAATGTCAGAAAATTGTGACAATTATAAATCCCAGGTTTTTTTTTTTTTAGAGCGTGAGATGACGTCTTCTTGTTCAACCAGCAGTCCAAAGCCAGAAATATTCAGTTTACATTGAAATAAAATCTGTGACCACAGATCGGCCGGTATTTTCGATCAGGTAGTTGTTGATAAATGTTCCGTTTCTTATTTCACCAGTGTAACAGCATTTTTCACAGCAACGAAAAGCAAAAGGACATTCCTAGTAGTACTATAAAAAAAATATAGTAGTCGTAGCAGCAGTAGCAGTTTGGCCTAAAATTCAAATTTCTTTATTATTCTCAAAGTTCTGTTTGAACCCTGTCAAATAATATATACAAACAGTTTTCTTTTTATAGGATTTATAAGGAAATTGCTTATTTTTTCATTGTTTTGTGCGATTTTTCATCATTTAATATATTGCAACAATATAATTATTTAAGAAAAAGTCTAAAGACCCCAAAAAGGGTGTTTAATATTCCAAATGCTATTTTCAGTGTTAATTTTATTGTAAATATGCAATATTTTATGTACCTATCTCAGCAGTGCCACTCGCGTCACTGGTATTGAAGCCAACCAGGCTGAGAGATGCCAGGGAAAAGTGATTGACAAGGCCAATATCTGCAGAAGAATGAAGCTCCCAGTCTTCAGGGTCCTGGTGCTTTCAGTCTAATAATTATGGTTGTGTATGGTTGTGAAACTTGGACTCTAACCAGTGACCTAAGGTGATGACTAGCTGTCTTTAGCACTAGGGCCTCTATCTTATATCTGGTGTAAAGCAGCGCATGACGTAACGAGTGTCATTGCTAGTTTCCACCCGACGCGGTTGTCATTTTCACACCCAGTACCCACTTTGTTTAAATACCAAAAATACTCGTGCTCATCTGTGCACCCATTGGTGTATTCCTCCAAAATGAGGTGTGGTCTGACACTGTGATGGCGTGTTGGTAACATCCATCACTAGAAAGAGTTTGCTCTTTAGACCAGCAAAAACCTGGTCCAACTCCACTCTAGCATTGCATTTAAAGAGAGCAACACTCAGATGCACCTTACACAAACTGATTCAGCACACACGTACACTCTGTGCACAGCAACGTGTAACAGTTCATATCATGAAACTGAGTTGTACACAAAAACTAACAAAATAAAACTAAGAACTAATGGGAAAATACAACCCCAAATCAGAAAAAAGTTGGAATAGCATGGAAACTGCAAATAAAAAAACGCTCCGCAGTGATTCTTACATTGATTTGTACTTTTATTTCATACCCGACAGTATGAACCCAAGATATTTCATGTTTTGTCAGGTCAACTTCATTTCATTTGTCATCCATTCCTGCATTTAGGCCTGCAACACTTTCTAAAAAAACAGTTGTGATGCTAAAGCATTTACCACTTTGAAATGTTGCCGTTCCTTCTCACAACACTTAAAAGACATTTTAGCATTGAGGATTCAAGCGATGAAGCATTCCAGGTGTTATTTTGGCCCATTCTTCCTGCAAACACTTCTTAAGGTGTGCAACAGTACGGGGCCATCTTCGTATTTTTCGTTTTAAAATTCTCCACACATTCTCTATTGGGGTCAGGTCAGGACTGCAGGCAGGCCAGTCCAGTACCCGTACCCTCTTCTACAGGAGCCATGTCTTTGTAATGTGTGCAGAATGTGGTTTTGCATTATCTTGTTGAAAAATGCATCGACATCCCTTGAAAAGTTGCCGTCTTGAAGACAGCATATGTTGCTCTAAAATCTCAATGTACTTTTCTGCATTAATGTTGCCATCACAGAAGTGTAAATTACCTTTGCCAAGGGCACTGCACGACCCTATACCATGACAGACCCTGGCCTTTGGGCTTGTTGCTCATAACAGTCTGGATGGTCCTTTTTGTCTTTGGTCCGGAGCACACAGCGTCCATTTCTTTGACCACAATACACATTTCCACTGTGTGATGGTCCAACCCAGATGCCTCCAATCCCAGAGAAGTTGACACTGCTTCTGGACAAGGGTAACATAAGGCTTCTTTTTTTGCACAGTAAAGTTTTTAGTGGCATTTGTGAAAGTATCTCTGTATTGTTGTGCTTGACAAAGGTTTCCCAAAGTAATCAATTCCCCAAGTGGTTATATCAGCTATTGATGAATGATGGTTCTTGATGCAGTGCCGTCTGAGGGATCGGATATTGTGGGTGTTCATCTTAAGCCTCATTTACACCCTACGCAAAATACGGATACGGAGCCTTTCGTCCGTTCCTTGCGGTCGTTTTGTCCGTAATTGTGCACGTCGCCGGAGAGCTTACAAACACTGATGAACCGGAGCAATACCACCGGAAATCGTGGTGGCAGTATAGAGCCAGTAGACCAACCAGTCAGGAAAACGACAAAGAAGAGTCTCAATGGGTAAACCAAAGAGAGTAAAACTCTCCATTAATGTGGCGACTTGCATTAATTGGCCTCACATAACACCGTCGCATACACCTTTTGCGCTGCTGCCTCGAATGATGTAAAGTAAAATCACCTCCTAGTCTGCATTTTTGTTGTCTGCAACTTGGCACTCGGCACTGCCATCTAGAGGATGTAATGTGTAATGTCCATACCAACACAAAAGACGCACAGAGGTATGACGGAAATAACGTTTGGGACGGACGGACGTATTTACGTACGGAAAGATAGTATAAATCCAGCCTTAGGCTTGCACCCTTGCCCATTACGCACTGAAATTCCTCCAGATTCCTTGAATCGTTTAATGATATTATGCACTGTAGAGGAAGAAATATGCAAATCCATTTCAATCTTTCTTTGAGGAACATTGTTTTTAAACTTTTCAATAATTTTCTCACACATTTGTTGACAAACTGGAGATCCTCTGTCCATCTTTGCTCCTCAAAGATTTGTGGATACTGCTTTTGTACCAAATCATGATTACAATCACCTGTTGACATCACTTGTTTGAAATAACTTTTTTTTTTTTTTTACCTCATTCTTCACCCTAAATTGCCCCCGTCCCACCTTTTTTTTTGGAATGTGTTGCAGGCCTGAAATGCAGGAATGGATGTATATTAACAAATAAAATGAAGTTGACCACACAAAACATAAAATATCGTGGGGTCAGACTGTCTGCAATGAAATAGAAGTCAAAGTCAAAGTAAATGTAAGAATTACTGCATTTTTTTCCAAACCATCCCAACTTTTTCTGATTTGGGGTTATACATAACTTTAATTACTCTAATTTGTACCATATTGTAATGCTGCTCTCTGTGGCTCGGGCTGCGTGGAGATCAGGCGCATGCACACTTGCAAAGGTGTGGATCTGCTGATAGTACATCATTAAGATGTGTAACAGCCTTTTCTTTGATACGAGAACACACTACAATCACTAATCACGCCCTCCAATGTTAATAGAGAAAATGAAAGCTCACCCAGTCTATTTCACCGTGTACCGACTTCGTGCACAAAAGCAAGATTCCACTTCAAACTTCAAACAGACTGAACAGGTTTTCACTTATCTTATAAAGTACTGCAGGCACTGCAGGTACTCTCTGTACTTGATTCATTCAGGAATTTGCATGTGGGTGTGTCTCAAAGGCCAGTTGACAAATGCAGTTGATGTGCTCGGTTTATGCATGGTGGCCAGTGAAGACTCTTCACACAGCGGCTGTGTTAAAGAACACAATATTCACATTGGTGTTAATCCCACTTCCAAAGTTATGGGATTTATGCCATCTGATTCTTGCTCGACCTGCTGACCAGATAACCTCTTCATTTGCATCAGTTAAACGCCCCAACGCCACAATCCTGTGCACCTTAAAATAAATGACAGATGACCCTCTGATTGGTTGATATTATAAGACTACAACTCACCCATTAATAGTGAACTGGATAAACCCAACCACTTTACGTACAGTGCCTCTCAATTTACACACCTGCAAGATGGCGACAGGGACTTGGACACGCCCCCAATGGATTTGAGCCCTGTATTTTAGACCATACACCGTAGATCCTCAAGACAGTGCCCTAGGTCTCTCTGGAGGATCCTTGGCTGCTGCTGGAATGACTTTGGGTCAAATGAGAGGTTACTTTGAGAGTCAGATGAGGCAAACTACTTGCATTCTGCAGGAATTTCAGCTACACTACAGCCATGTGGCGTTTCTCAGCATGTTCCAGTGAGCAGGTGCCTCAGTGCCAAGAACCCCCGAGAACTAGACCTGGCCAGCAATTAAAAACAACACTACAGTAATGGAGTTATTCATTCCTCCAAAAAAAGGCAAAGCTGACCACAGGGGTTGAACAATTTGCCCTCGCTCCTGCTCAGCCAACAAGGTTGATGCCTGTATCTGTTTGACTATTGTGTGTCACCATTTGGTTAGGGCTGCAACTAATGACTATTTCAATAGTCGACTAGTCATCGACTACTTTAACGACTAGTCGACCAGTCATTATGAACTGCACAAAAAAAAAAAACAATGGCTTCGTATATTTAATATATTTTGTTTTTAGCATTTTCCTTCCATTAAAAAGACAAAACAAGGGGCGCTCGTGGCTGAGGGGTTAAGGCGCGTACCACAGAATGCGGTTTGCAGCGGCCCCAGGTTCAAATCCCGACCAGGGCGACATTTGCTGCATGTCTCTCCCCTTCTTTGATTCCCTGTTTCCTGTCTCTGCAATAAAGGCTGAAAAATGCCCAAAAAATATTTAAAAAGACAAAACACAACAAAATTAGAAGACATAACATTTATTGCTTCCAAGTGCATTTTCTGCACTTGGAAGCAGAACTATAAGCAGCACTATATTAACCCAGTTAATATATTGTTTTAGTAGCTTGAGTGCCAATCCACTCCCGTCCAGATGGTGGCGGTAATGCAGCTGTCGGTCTGCCACCCGCCAAAAAATTTCACAGACGA
>OMMV01193248.1:0-10767 GCA_900302635.1 Chatrabus melanurus
GGGGGGGGGGGGGTGAAAACCCCCCCCCCCCCCATTAGAGTAAAGGTCCAATTTTTGAAGAGATTTTTATATACAACAACAACAATAATAATAATAATCATGATGATGAGAATGAATGCATTTTTAACAACTAAAGCATTCAGTCACTATTATTCTGAGTGATGAGACATAAAAAAATCTATTCACTTTTTTTCTTTTTTTAACAAATAAATAAATGAATACAAACATTAAGAAGCAGCTTGGATAGAAGATGTTTTTTTTCTTAATGTATGGCATGAAAAGCACATACAATGGATGGACTTTAATGTGCTTGCATTCTGCTCTGTGCAAGTGCAATATCGAGGAAAATACAAGTATCGGACCAGGACTCCGTATCGGCAGGTACTCAATATTAAATGACTCTGATCAGGATCAGGGCAAAAAAAGCCTGATCGGGACATCCCTAATTATTACCATCCAGACCTCTAAGATATATTTTAAAGTTTACGACAACAACTTACTCAACTGTTATGAATAATGAATAAATGATACCTTTTTGTTCTTATTGTACCTAAGTGCCGACTTCATAAAGCATTCAGTCTATAGACTGTTTCATAGGTTTTGATAATATAAACAACAGTTCAACTAATTCAATTTTTTTTCCACATCAAGAAACCACATTCGTTCATTTTCTCCCAAACATGCCGACCGCTGGCAGAACTCCAAATGCCCATGCGTTGTCTTATTGTTCTTTGTTTGTTTCTTGAATGGACAAATGGCTGACTTTGTCTCAATTTTGCAAAAGTTCATGTTTGACTGGAAACACGAGCGTACCTTTGTGCAAAAGTGACATCTTCTGACTTATTGGTTGTGTAAAAACTGAATGGCGTGACACATCTCAGTGTAAAAAATTTGAGCTCAGAACCTCTTTCGTGGCTAAATTCACACAATTGTGAAACAATCAGAAAGTAGCAGTTTACTTCTCTGACTTTGTACATTTCTGTGCAGAAATGGTCTCGCTCTCTCTCTCTCTCTCTCACAGCCCAGTCATTGCGACCCACGCTCAAACATCTCCCTCTCTCTCTCTCTTTTTCTTTCACCACTAAATTCATACAAAATCCTTTCCACGGAGCTGTTAGGCAGCCGATTATTCGGTGAGGGCAAGTTGTAATAATGATTACTTTCCCTCAGGGCAAATTTTTGAAATTTTTAGCCTTGGATGGCAGTCATCCTGCTAAAGTGTGTCCTGTGAATGAAATTAGTGGAAATATCCTAAATGGTGCGGGTACAAACACGTGGCTGCTCACCTGTGTAGTAGGCAATCCGAGAAATATCTGCAAGACAAAGAAAATGGCAGAAAAGTTAGATGGCTTCTTTAATTATAAATCACAGCATATATTAATCACTGCTCTAATTTAACATTCATCGACTTTTACAATTCTGCACTTTTTTTGGGGGGGGGAGGCAGGGGGGCGGTCAGAATGCTGACTGCATGACAATTTACGACCTTTGCATGCACATAAAACAGCACTTTTGAAGCATCTTTGCATTTTCAATCTGAGCATAACCCTGTAACCTGTATGCAGCCATAGCTACGTTAACGCTCACAATTATACAACGCTGAGAACACAACACGTGTGCAAATACGTTACTGTAAAGTACAGCAAGTCCACAATTTAAAAAAAAAGTGTCATTCGTGCTCTTCCTGGTGGGTGAGGAGGGTTCATGTTATTAGGCTATGTTCAGATTGCAGCCCAAATCCGATTTTTTTTTTGCATATCCGATCAGAATCTGACCTTCCTGACTGCCCGTCCGCATTATATAATGCAAGTGATCAGATCCGATCTGTGTGTCCAGTGTTGACATTCTCTGATCCACATTTACTTCTCTTGCAAATGGTTATGTGGAGCCGGGGCAGAGGTTTTTATTGTACAAATCACAAGAAAGCGTCAGAGACGGAGGAGGCTACTGTGTCCAGCTTTATTTCGTGCAGCCGTCACTGCCGCCATTACAGAGCTAAAAAGACACTGTACCTTCGCATCCGTCCACGGAGTGTAGTCGTCGTCGCAATTAACGTTATTTGCCATCGCTACTCTGCTCGCACGGGCGTTTCGTACTCTGAATCAGTCACGCTGGATTCTACATCGTTGTTGCTTGTGTCGCGCAATTCAAAATGCTATTTGAGCGGTCAGACCGTTCAGAATGAGACGCATCTGTAGAAATCCGATAGCAATCGGGACTGAAATCACCTCCTTATGTGGCTTGAATCAGATTTGGGGGGGGAATAAAAAAAAAAAATCTAAAAAAAATAATCACATTTTATGTTTTTTTTTGTTTTTTGTTTTTTTGCTGTTTTGGACTATCATAAAAAAATCAATCTAGATTCAATCTGGATATGCTAAAAAATCTGATTTAGGCTGGCAATCTGAACATAGCCTTACTGTATGTGGGTTGGTGCTATACACTGTATGCATTACAGCCCCCAGAATCCCACAGGAAGCCCCGGAGAAGACTTTGGGGAACCTGACACCCAGTTAGAGCACATGCACTGATAGGCCTGTGTACAGGAAGGTCAGAAGGAAAAGTGCTTTCTGATATACACACACATGAAGCGTGCACACCCAGAGACACACAGTATAAAATGATGTAATCATATAAATAAAGCGAAGTTTATTCAAAAGCGTGCGACTGCCTCTGCAGACTGTAATATTGGCCGTAGCCCCTTCAAATTTGGCGTGGAGATCGAGTGGGACACCCTCTAACATTTTGTCTTATTTTGAGTTGGCCAGGCAGGACAGATACTGCAAGGCTGGCACTATTGTTCCTGTTGGAGGCCTATTGTGTGGCTTCTGATGCATGAAATGTCACCAAAATTAGCAGGGAAGTTGGTTTTGATGAGCAGAAAGTGATGGACGATGATTTTAGAGCAGCTGAACAAAAATGTTGATAGTGCAAGTCTACCCTATTTTCGAGGAATTTCTAGACTTTAACACCCCAAATCAACAGACAAATAAAAAGATCCTCACTTTGTCTTCATTATACTTGAATCAATGTATTTCTGCCTCAAATCGACACGATATGTGTGAGCCACAGTGTTTGCACCATTTTGGGGAAACCCCTGTTTGTTTCAGTGAATGAAAGCGAGGCTCTAATGGTCACGTGGTTTTATTTACATTTGTTGTCACGGGGAATTCCCCTCAGCAACCACGTGGATTTGACAGAAGACAACACAGCAGAGTTTTTCCACTGTGGGACCTCAAAAGAAGCACAGAAGGGCAAAATAACGCAGAACAAAGCATTAGGGGGAGGGGGTGAGGGAGGGAAAAGTTTGTGGTCAAGATGCAATGTGATGAAATGTGGATACTGGATGCTCAAGAACAGCGTCTCCAGAAGGCCTTTTCATTAACATGAAAGAAACTACAACCCGAAATGTAGAATACAAAGAGGCTCTGGGACAGAAATAATAAAATTATTGTCTTTATTTCATATTATGTGTGAAAGAGTTTTCCTTCCGTCACATAGTGACGGGGCGTCAACGTGCTAGTTCTAAAGAAAACCCACCCACATAGAGTAGGGAAAGTCCACAACCGTTGCACCGTTATGCCGGGACACCACAGTTAGCCCACTGTTTGTGCGCGATAATAGCGATGGTAACTGGCTTTAACATATGACATCTTTACCATAGATTGTGCAATTTTACCACAACCACTCGTCACGTATTTTAGCCACATTTACAGTGCAGACAAGTATTTACTGTCAAGTGGCTGAAATGGAGCAAAGTCAACTGACACAGTCAGCCACAAAGAGTCCATACTGACATGTCAACAAGCTGACACCTACATCGACCATCTGTCTCGTGGACGCTCTGAGAGAGTCACTCTGTCTTTTCTCATCCGTCTCCCTGGAGTTCAATATGAGTTAAGTGCAATGAGCTCTGCAGCCATCCTGCTGTCTAGACTAAAAGACTCTTCATGTCAGAGAAACAAGATGAGACAGTGCCTCAAGATCTGGGAGGAAAAAAAATAGTGCATGACTGTAAACACATTTAATAGACAAGTTTTTTTTTTCAGTATTTATATCAGCATAAATACTGTGGGGAAAAGTGTTGAATATAGCTCAGCATGTGATTTTCTTCTATGCAAAATATCCCGCAGGAGTGCTAGCACGATGCTAATTACACACCAGTCTTCTTAACAGCCTCTACTGTACATATATCAAAGACGGTTGTGCTCACACTCAACACTTGCCTGTAGACTGGCAGGTGGCCCAAAACACCTGCTCCTCAAGCTGTCCTCAAGAACTAGAGACACGCTGGAGACCAGAGGACAGGAGACAGACTACCACCACACTATGGTACAGCGAGCACAGACTCGTGCTGAAACACTACTGCCTGACACTTTGATCTGGGGCTGGGCGATCAAATGATCACAATAATGTTTCACAATAAAACTGATAAAGACGATAAGCTTTGGACAAGTGTAGTTTTAGCTACCGGTGCTGGTGGTGACAAAAGCTCTGGAAACGGGAGACAAAAAAAAAAAAAAGACAAGGGAGAGTGGAGGTGACGAGGGGCACGAAAGCAACTGTGAAAGTGAACTCGCGTCAACTAAAGCTGAGGAAATTGTCGACAAAATGGAAATCTAACTGAGGGTTATAGTTGTGCTGACACTCATAGCAGGATTTAAAAATAAGACACGTAGGCTCCATAGTGTGAACGCACTGAAGTCACAGTCAAGCGACACACAAGGATAAACAGACATACCTCCCATCCTGCCCTTTCATAATAAAAGCCCTAGACATGCTGCTGCAACAACAACCACAAAAAATAATAATAAGGTTGTGTAGCACTTTCCAACCTTATATACAAAGTGCTTCCCGAAATAAAATACAATAAAAGATAAAAGTTTACAAACCCTCTAGTTTCTTCAGGTTTCAGTCATTATCAGGACACTCTTCAAACTGGCAGTATTATTAAATGATAATTGTGATAAATATCAAAATTGATCAATATGGACGAAAATATCATGATGAGAATTTCTGCCATATCGGCCATCCTGAGTATTTGTGCAGATAACCAGTTTTCAGATCATCAGCTCTGATTTTGTGAGTTTGCAGATTACAAGGGTAACTGTGGAAAAGTGCGTATCAACGAAGCACAAGCCATGTGAAACCTGCCTATCTTGTAAAAAAAAAAAAAAATTTTTTTTAAAAACACACATCAAGATAAGCAGTTATATTGCCATTGTTTAAAAAGATAAAGAACTACCAAGAAAATGTGAGGAAAAAGATATTTAATTTGAATTTACAAGCGACAGCCCGTATTCCAGCAATGCATGATGGTCTCAGCTATGTCTCTTCCATCTCTGGATACAACAAGCCAATTAGCATGAAATAAATTACAATTGATTCTTTTGCACCCTTGCCATTACTTTACACATTTAACATTCCAAACACACATAAGCAGCAGCCACACATAGCCGACAGTGTCCTTGTCTGCAAGCTATGTATAATTCTACATTAACTGCAAAGTTTTTGTTGACAGTAATTAGACAGAATTTATAGAAAACGTCTGCTCTCTGGCGGTATCTAAACTACTTGTCTTCGATCAGCAGTAAATTAGGATTCAAAGTTTGACAGCAGAAAAAAAAAGACAATTATCTTTGCTCACTTTGCTTTTAGTAACGACACAAATAAAAGACAAAAATGCTCCGAGATGCTGAAAAGCTAAAGCATGAACACAACAATAAAACAAGTTCGCAACTGAACAGCAAATTCCAATCATCTATTGTATTTTCCAGACTATAAGTCACGCATTATTATTATTTTATTTTTTTTACATGTTTGGCTGGTCCTGCGACTTATATTTCAAAGTGACTTATTGTCCAAAAAAATACTCTATTATCATCTACGGCCACAAGATGGCAATGTCTACACGAGTGACAAGCTGGTCCTGTGTACTGATCTGAATGAGGTGCTGTCTGATCCACACTCTGAAGCAGAAGGTGGCGGTAATGCACCATTAAACTGAATGCCAAATGCCATAAAACAAGAAGATCTGAATGAGGACATGCTGGGTCTTAGAGAACGAGCGGTTTTAATAAATCATGCTCTCAAACTGAAAGACCACGCTCTTGAATAAAGAGAGCGAATAACCTTCATATTACTCGGCACACCACTTGTTTGCACTATGTGAGACAGCTGGAGGACCACGAAGAGAATGGCTAGGCTAAGGTAAGGTGAACTATAATGTTTTTAAAAAATCTATAATCAATTAAAATTTTTATTTAATTTAGTGAGGTAAACGTGCACACATTTAGCTCCTTCTTGATGTTTTTGTCTGGTCAGTGGTGACAAGAAGCAATTTAGTCTTGTGTTACTTGTGCCTTGAACAATAACATTAATTAGCCCATTAGCATCTGCTCGCTAATGCGGGGTTGGAGTTACAAATAAATAATGCACCAATTAAATTCATTTTGCTTCTTGTTGCATGAAGCAGCAGCACGGCATTTCAAAAATAAATGCAACTTATAGACCGGTGCAACTTATACATGTTTTTTTCCCCCCTCTTTGTGGCGCATTTTTGGACAGATGCCACTAACACTCCGGTGCGACATATAGTCTGTTATCACAGTCTGTTATAATCTGTTATAACAGTTACATTAAACTGTTATCACACAGTAACACTGCACTTTAACACTCACACTTTCTAGTTTTCTGCTTTTTCTGACGCATTTTCTTGGAATAGAATAGAAAATGGGAAGGGAAAAACCAGCTCATCAATAAAAGTCTGCAGGGATGCAAAAGTGGCAACCCAAACAAACCGCTTAAGAAACAGATGAGCAATGTTTTTATTCACCAAATGAACCACTTCTGCCGCATGAATGAGCCGAATTATTCAGAGGAGAGCAGACAGCTGTTCTAACTCAGTGCTCTGTGTCTAATAATTAACCTTTTAGCTGAGTTGGCACACAGCTGGATGTGTGTGTGTGTGTCTGACCCTCTGGATAAAATGGTGTTACTGGAGCGTGCAGTCTTAGGATGGACCACTCACACCCGCATTTCATTTTACAATTCACCCATTCACACACTCGCACACCGATGTCAGGGTGCTGCCATGGAAGGCGTTCTACTACAAACCGGGAGCAACTTGGTATTATCACCATAAACATCCATGTACTGCATCATGAGAAATGAATGAAAATGTCAACAACAACAAAAAAAAAGAGAGCGAGAGAGAAAGAAAAAAACAAAAGCAGGATTTTGCAATGTTAAAGAAAGTGTTAAAAAAACAAAAAAAGATCCTGGATCCACCTCACAATCCAGATCAGTGCCAAAATTTAATGGGTTCTTCCTTGCTGGAGGTCTGTGTTCTCCAAGTGCCCTTCTAGTTTCTGAGAGATGAATATTTGAGAGCCACTGCCTTTCATGAAAGAAAAAACAGATCTTAACTTTGGTCGGGTGAATCATGATTACCTTATGAGGACTTGATTTTATTTATTTATTTTTTATCCCCGCAAAGATGGTAAGTCCCAGCAAAGTAACAGCGTGAGTATATTTGTGTCCCCACAACATGATTAATTACATGTACTGACACACAAACGATGCATACTCCAGATAAATCCTACACATGCAACATAATAAGGTCAAGGAAACGCCTCACGCCTTCTACATATTTATCTTCAAAAGCGCACACACACACACACACACGCGCGCGCACTGAAGCGTGCCTACTTCAGGTGCACTCATAACTGGCTTATTGGAGCAACACACACACGTTAATGTGTCACACTAAAAGAAGCAGACATACAGTGTGTATTACTCAACACAGCAGCTTTAGCGTGACTGGACTTGTGAGACAGTGTAAGCTTTTGAAATCATAACTCTGATCTTTCTTTGATACATGTAAAACAAATTTAACATACTGGACAACCAGCCAATGGCCACACTGCACAAAGTCTGCACTTGATTATCCACGTTCTTTTAAAAGAAGGAAATCAGATGTAACATTAAATATTTAAATCTAATGGGAAACTACTTTGACTTTCTTGAGCGCGATCGCTGTGGGTTTTCACGCACGGAGCGTCTGTGAACGATCACTGAATGCACTGGATCTCTGCTCTTTTATACCGAATTCACACCGGAGCTGTGGATTCGAGTCAGAGTGCTCGGCTCCACCGAACTGTCAAACCAAACATGTCTGATGTCTCAGACAGCTTTAGATCACGGTCAGTGGAGTCTTGTGAAGATCTGCGAGAGATACCCAATGCAGGTCAGGCCCAGGTCCGGCCCAGGTAAAGAGGTTTGTGCGACGTGTTGTCGATGTCAATCACACAAAAGGTTTAGATTGACTCACATCAACGTATAATTAAAGTGCCTGTAAAGCAAATTCAGAGATTTGCTTCAAAACACATTATACATGTTAGAAATGCTTTGCTGATCATACGTTAAAATGTGTTCAATCGTGAATTTTTTTATTTGGAGTTTGACTGGATTTCTGTGTTTCACCACAGATTTTTTTTTTTTTTGTGGGTGGTGGCTTAAACGGAATCGCATTACGCACTCCGATTTCATTTGCATCCGCCTATAGAAAGCTGGAGCCGATTTGTTTCTGTGCTCCGGAGCAGTAGGTGGCGGTAATGCACCTTTTACGGTGGTTGCCAACCGCTGTTAAACAAGAAGAAGAAGAAAAATAATCTCTGGTCATCCCGCTCAAACTTTGAGTCTTGTTAGACAACGGTCGAACTAAACCCCCTGTTTGTTTTATTTCTTTTGTTTCCTTTCAAATGGTGTATTGTTGTCAACTATGGAATGTTTTTTTCCCCGTCTCACTGAGTGTTTGTATGTTCCGTGTTGTTCAATAAAACTTTTAAAAAAAAATTAAAAAACTTGCCTTCAGCCAAGACGCCCCCACCTTCGGAGACCAGAGAGAGAGGGGGAAAACTGCTCATTTTTACATGATTTTGAAACCTAAGTTTATCTACTTAGCGATATTTTTAATCATTAAATTTCAGCTTGGTGGTTAATAAGATGTTTTTCTGTGGTTTGACAATTTCAAAGCACAGATTGGATTTCACTTTACAGGCACTTTAAATGGGAAACATTAAATGTTTCCTATTCGTGACAGAACCATCAAAATATTACTTTACTCCGTCACGACATAAAGAACTGCTGCTTTATGGGTACACAGTATATTCTACGTTTAAGCCGCAACCTTGTCTTCCTTTGAGTGCGGAACGGGGTTGCTGCAAGCTAAACATCTTGTTCAGCAAACTTCCATCAATAATGAACCATGATCGAAATATGGAAAAACACACTGAAATATGGATGATCTAACCTAGAAACAAAATGCCGCAGGGGGGATTGTTACTTTCATGGTGCAGTTTACACACAACACGTACACACACGCACAAACGCAGATACGCACGCCTACATGCAGAACCACATGGTTCAACGCTCTGCGTGAAGACGCACACTTAAATTTAAGCACAACCGACTAATTCAGCATATCCACCCCTCGTTTTTCACTACACTCGGAACATGCGTTTGTCACTCCAGAGTACGGTTTTTCCCCACAAATAACTTTGGAAACAGCTTTCTGTCCCCACATATATAATGTACACAATACCAACCTCATTATGAACACTGTAAGTTGAAGCTACCGAATACGGATACAAGTCATTTTCTATTGCAATAATTTTTTTTTTTGTATTTGAATGTTCAAAAAAAATGTAACAATGTTCGTCACAATTTTACACAAGCCAATAAAATTCCTTCAAATGATGTATTCTGTCCAATCCAAAATCCAACATCCAGTTGTTTTTTTAACAATCAGTCAAAATTCATTTATCATAAAATCAAGTTAATTTTGAGTTGTTTAACCCAATTTCAACTCAGGGGTCAGCACAGCATATTCAATATGGATTTGGCACAAGTTGCATGCTGGATGCCCTTCCTGACGCAATACAAATCAAAATCATTGACAATCATTTGTCTATGATGAATTAAACAATTCATCAACTAATAGAATAGAATTTTCTGATGAATAACCAACATTATACTCTCAATAAACTGGAGCCGTTTTCATGATGCGTTCAGTGTTTGCGTGACTTTTGGTACTCGCTTCCTCCTCTGCATCACCGTCTTCATCACCAAAACTACTTTTTATCAACATTTCACGTCATTTAATGACAGCAATTGATCTTAAATTTCACCAGTTGTTCTTAAATGAACAACTATCATAATGAATATCTTACAATACTGTATTTTTTACACACCTTCATTCAATAACATTCCCAGAAATTAACGCACAACTGTTTTATTTTGGTGCAAAATATGATTCATGCTCTCACACAGTAAACAAGCTACATTTTACACATGCACGGCCGTACGTGCACAGATGACGAGGTGTCCGGCATACACAAACAACCATGCACGCACTAATATTCAGTTTATGATAATAGATCTTACCATGGTATAATCCTTCCATTTAAGCTCTCAGCCAAAAATAAGAGGAGAAAGGAGGGAGAGACAAAAAAAGAGTAAGTGTAATCCCTCCTGAAAAAAAACTGCTAAATTGGGAAAAGCCAAAATCCCAGGATTCTGTAGTCTTGGGCGAGCGGTTTGATGTGCTGGCCAGCTAACTCAGTAATGATGGGTAATGTCAGTTTAAGCTTACAACCTCCTTCCCCTCCCTCTACTACTACAACAACTACTGCCACTACACTCATGCACAGATCCACGAGAGTAAGAGGGGGAGAGAAAAGCAGGGAGGAGAGACGGCAAGAGGAA
>OMMV01193251.1:0-13560 GCA_900302635.1 Chatrabus melanurus
CCGAAGGACACAGGGCAACACAGGGAAAGTAATCAATATTAAATAACATGGATTGGGATCAGGGCAAAAAACCCCAAAACAAAAAACCTTAATAGGGACATCCCTAGTCTGCACCCATAATTTGTTTCTTTTTTTAAACAGTAAATTTTATTTCCATTTTATGCAAAGAAAATCTCTTTATTTGTCTCATTAGCTCATTTATTTACATTGGCTACACGGGTGTTGGCATATTGAGTAACATCAGAGAAATGGCTTTTCACAAACTTGAGGTGGATAATTTTGGTTCATTTTTCCCAGTCGGAGCTCTGACTACAAGTGCTGTTCCAAGGTACTTTTTCCAAGTATGATGTTGGAAAGTTTTGACATTCAACATGAATGGAAGGCAACAGACGCGTTCACCGAGTTTCAGGTTCATTGTAACAGTCCCAGTCATTCTGTATTTTGCTGTCCCTTTTTATTTATTAATAAAATAAAATAAAATCAGCATTTAACTTTGATGCTCGTTGGAGTGACTCCTTTTTGTCCATATGTGGACACAGTGACATGAGTAATGTCCCCTAAATTCTGCTTCTCCCTTCATGAGGGTTAAACATGTCTTCCCCCGCTTTGAATCTTTGTATCCAGTGAAAAACAATAAATCAGGACAGTCCCCAGACAGTGGAGGACGCTGTCATGCTTCACTGGTCAACCCCGTGAATCTGTGGCTTACATTTGCTCAGCGACGTGCTCGGACAGAAAAAAATAACAGCCTGGCCCAAATGGCGCATCTCCCGGCTTTATAATGTTTTTCAATTCTGTCCCCGCAGACAAAATAATGTACTGTTTTCACATTCAATTATGCAGCAGCTGAAACTGCTGTGGAAAGGAAGAGGAGGAACATTATATATTATGCTTGAGAAGACAGCACAGTTAACTCTGCTGGTAATGACAACATGAATCTCCACTGATACCAGTTTTTGGTACTTATTTCATCCCTTCGTGCCGCTGACGTGGCCTGTTGCATCACGTGTGTTTGAATTATGTTATTTTCCTCTGCGAAGCACAAGGCTCTTGAATCCAATAAAATCTATTATTTACCATGTTGTGAAGGAATGGGAATCCTTGAAGGCCTCAAGCGTCTCTCTGCACCGCGCAGAATGTGCTCAGAATATCACTGCAGAGAGTCGGTGAGTGTTTAATGGGCAATCCACAAGTACGGCTTGGATCACTTATTAATGAAGGAACTTCAAAAATACACAAAGTCTGGTGTTGCTGCAAAACTGACAAGACACCAAAGTCAGATGTTCTCTGGATAATAAATAAAATAAATCATGAAATGATCAATAAATCATAATGCTTGTTATTTATATTCATTCCCACAACATTGTGCACCTCCACTCTGGCACCCCTGCCTGCCATCGCAGATTCCAGCTGTCACCTCCGTCTTTGTATTCAAATACATTCAGAGTGCTCCAACAATATTATTAAAATTTTAGATAAGTGAAAAGAAGGGAGTTTGTCCTCTCCTAATAAGGCACTTTCAGTTGAGTTGTTCCTTGTCAACGTGAAATTTCTGAAGTGTTATTAACGTTCTGTCATCTGCACACAAAGCCATTAGGATGCGACTTCGAATACAGTGAGGGAAAATGCCTGACTTGCTTCATGCTACCAAAATCATCTGGATGGAACAAACACTAATAGCTAAACTGCCATTTGGATGCCATTCCTCTTGGCTGCTTGAAAAAAAAATTGTTTGCTTGCTTTCATAATGTTTCTGGCAGCAGAAGACTTACTTGAAAAAAGTCTAAAAGAGTTTAAGGCACAACAATTTAAGTGAAAATACGTGAATTGTCAAGCTCTGGTTTGAATGGCAACACCACCACATAAGATTATATGGTACAGACACAATCCTGGTCAGAATGATTGACACCCCAATATTATAATTACAGAAATTGGTAACACTTTACAATGCTGACTCAAAGGGAGTGAGTGTGTGACTTCAAAATGAGACTGAAGAGGTGTGCAGGTAAGCATATCATATTGTAAATAATAAATTAATTAATGAATTGATCTCCATTTCTTCAATTTCTCATGAAATGTATGGCTCTCATAAAAAATCATGTATATGGTTGAATTATATATGGTAGAGTTAGATTATGGTTTATGGTTAATATGGATGATTGATTGTGTAATTGTAAAGCTATGTTGAACAATTACAGAAATGTGTCTCTAATCTATTGTTGTGTCATGTCTGCTAATGACACACAACTTTGAGTAAAATAATAATAATAATCTTAAAGAAAATCTGAGCGGTTTGCATTGCCCAAGGTGCATTTGAGAGCCATTTCTCTGCTCCCATACGCTCTACAACTCATCTCTTTGCTTATCATGTGGAAGGAACATTAATCCCTTTAAACAGGAGCAGCCCGGGGGCGGGCCCAGTGCCCTGGAAGCAGCGCTTGCGGCTTTTAATAATTGCTATTTCTTAACAAAATGGCAATAAATGAATATCTGCAGAAAGCTTAAAAATGAGCCAAGCACAACATTTTTCAATTCAACAATTCATTAAAAGCACAAGACATCCTTTGGGCTAAAGCGTAGCTTCCGTGCTTCTTCAATGATTTCACTTTTGGGAGGTCATTATATTTTAAAGTCCTTCTCTGTAATTCAATAGGAGACTGAAAAAGGATTTGACTGACTGGTCCATGGCCCTATCAACCTTTGTTTAGCCTTGGCAACAGGCATCCTTTCCCATTCATAAAACACTAGCAATAACCCGTGCAAAGCACAGGATAAATTTCTAGCAATGGTGCGTTTTTCATGTTCATTTTATACACTTCTTCCACCTCTGAAAGGTAAAATACCTTATAGTATGTCCTTGAATTAATGTTTTAATTACAGATTCCACAGGTGTGAGGGAGAATTGCCAGTGTGGCAGTTTGAACAGTCCTCCCGTAGGATCAGTCCATCTGTGTGACTGTTGGGGTGCACATCTCGCTTAATTATAAATGTATTAATAGAGTTTAAAAATCTGTTAAAGATGATGAGTACGGCCATGTCACGGGTTACGGAAGGTGAAAGTAAAAAAGTTACATTTTCTTTCATTAGTAAATGACTTCATTCCACCTGACTGCTCTCTCAGTCTGCAAGAAATCACTTTTGCCTCCAATATAATTCACTTTTTCTTAATTTTCTCGTGTGGGAGAATGTAATTAGTTAACACCCAAATAAGATTGATTAACAAGCATAAACCAAGAGACTTCCCTGACAGATTAAAAGAGGTCTGCATATAATCTCTATCTGCACTCAGCAAACACAGTCCCTCTTTAATTAACCATACCTACAGGCGAAAAGAGAATACGATCGGCAGAATTAAATATGTTCAGGTTCTGGTGTGATGAACAGTTGTTTTATTTGATACCATTCCACCACCGCTCAGGAGAACTGGCGATGATTGTGTACGCTCAATTTCTCCAGATGTCACAGTAATTCATTTCCTGCTTGTGCGCAAAGGGAAAAACTCTTCTCCAAAGTAAACCAAATCCACAACCCCCCTGAGAAGTTTGACTGTGATCATTTACGAGGGAGACATTTATTGCAGCTGCTAATTAAATATTTTGTGTAACAACACCTTAAGCCCCACAGGCTGAATGCAGTGCTTCGTGTTTTTGCTACAAGAGCGAGAGAGGTAGCCTAGTCACAGTGACTCGTCAGAATTGAGTGTTTGCTGTTGGTGCGCTAATGCAGTACCTGCTGGTTTGAACACTTCCTGAGGGATATGTTGAAACCAAGTCAATATTTATGAGCATTGCTGGTGCGGTCTCTTCCCTAATGGCAGATGGGTGCTGAGGTGTCTGTGCATGCTGCAGACCGGTCAGGGCAGGCTGCCTAAGGCTACTGATAATGAGAGAGGTGGGCACCGAGACAGCGGGGAAGCGTATCTAAGAGAGAAGCAGTAAAAAAGCTCGTCAAGCTCACATACAGTACATATTGACCCAGCCTTTGTAATGGTGATGATGCAATCTTCTCAGCTGGCCCCAGGATGAGAAATCTATTTACTCCAGAGTGGAGGATGTGTGCGTTTTTTTTTTTTTTTTTTGATGTGGTGACAACAGTGCCTACAGTGTGTAGAATATTCACACTGGAAAATTAAAAAAAAAGTATTGCATCAATTTGATACTTAAAATCTTGACAAATTACTCTTCATCTTCAAGGCAATTTCATCATCACACATTTTATTAAAAGTACCTTTAGGTCAGGCCAAGTCGATGAGCATGTGGTATCGTTATGAGATGACACCACTGCACCGCACCTATCACCACCCGGTTGTCGTTTTGACCTGTGTGAATGCTGGAGTGCTCATCCCGCCACCAACCCTGTGACAACCACCTGCAAACACAGGTGTAGATTTTAGCATTGGCACAAAGCAATTTAGATTCCTCAAAGACACTAGTAACTGGGAGTCAATCCCATGAGCTTTCTGTATATGGTCGATCCACTCTAACCACATATCTTGAAGGCCAGTTTTTACTTTTACTTTGTTTGGGAGCCGCTTACTAGGGCACGTATCAGTCAATTTCTGAAACAATGTCGATGATTTCTGGAATGACACAAATGCATATAAGAAAAATTGCTTTTAAGGTTCTGCTAATAACATATAAAATTCTAAATGGTCAAGCTCTCTTTTATCTGGTAGATCTTATAAAGCCTTATGTACCTTCACGTACATAAGGCTCAATGAGCCACAGGGCTTTCTCTTGTCATACTTTTTTTTCCTGTGGAATAGTCTGCCCACTGAGATAAGATGGTCTGATTTCATTGAGTCCTTTAAATCCAAACTGAAGACACATTTTTTCTCTCTAACTCATAATAAGCTGTAGTACATCATTTTATCTCACTTAGTTGCATCACCCATGGGGAAGGATTCAGTCTCATCAAACTCTAGTTTTTGTTATAAATTAGGCAGAGCTAGAGATGAGGAGTCAAATGCAGCAGGCGGCTGAGGTACAATTAAGAGAGATTTATTGTGAAATCCAGTTACTGAGTGATCAAATTGCAAGAGAGTCCGTAGGGGGTTAGGCCGCAGCACGGAGGAGGAAGTAATGGGGAGAACTCGGGTGCGAGGTATCCAAAATGGAAGTAGGCCATGGGCCAGAAGTGGGTCCTTTGCACCCCCCACCCCCACAACTCAACAAAATGAGGTTTTTTCCAAGCCTCTGGATTTAATAAACATGAATTTGAATGTTAGCATTGAAAATATTGGGATGCAAGCCATGTTTTGACTACTTAAATGAGGGTACCCCCAAATCGTAAATTGCCACTTTTCGTAAAACACAAAATTTTATGCCGTATTAATTAACTTCTAGCTTAGTCAGTGAACTTTGGATTTTAGCATACAATATATCAAACAAAAGCTCATTACACGCACAATTCCCCAAAATAAGATTTTTATGGCACTCCAATCAAAATAAAGACTTTACATTCATTTAAATGTGTAAAACTAAAATACATGTATCGAAATGATGAAAGTGGAGTTTGTTTTATAATTGTCTTCAATAATGAGAAAATAAGATAACTAATATTTCTCATTAGTATTTTTATCTAATTGTATAGTCTTAGCTATATTTTGATACCAAACTTGTGCACATATTGTTTTCATGAGGAGAGATATCATGCATCATGCATCATCAATACTTTGATAGGAATTGCTATTTTTGCGACACTTCTAAGCTGGTGTGATGGGTTATAGCTGAGTATCTCACTACTGGCTCAGTATCTCACTAACACGTTTTGTTAGTGAGATACTGAGCCAAAGAGTACCGCACAGCGAGACCGAACGATCTGATAAAGGTGGACTGAGAAACCATGGTAGATATACTGCAGGCTTGATTATGATGATGAGGCCGAGGTGTGCAGGCTGCTACAGGTGCCCTAAATCAGCTACTCCAACTGATGCCCGGAGGGAGAGAGAGTGCAGAGAAGGAGAGAAAGCACAAACAGGCAAAGAACGGGGGATCCTAACAGTTTTGGGGTCTTATTAGTTGAATATAAGGCTCTCCTGCTGACAATTCATATTAAACTCATATTAAATTGAGATTAAAATGTTATTGGCTGGTAACTTTATTGGTCCTACTCCCTGGCTATGTGCAGGACCGAGGTTGAGTTGCCACCCTGAACTGCCCCTGCTACCCTAATACCTTGGGTGTCTCCCAACAAGCTCTTGGGTGGATGGATGGATGGATGGATGTATGATGGATGGATGGATGGATGCCTTGCAGACCATTGCGAGGTCCGGTTGGTGTAGAATGAAATTCTGGATATCTCCTATCTGAATGACTCAGTTCCTACATCGACATACAGTTCACACAAATGACCGAGAAATTCGTTGGAACTGAGGAAGTCACTTGAATGGGTGGTGCGTTACCTTGGGGACCAATAGGAGGTCCACTTGGTGTGGAGTGAACTTCTGAATATCTCCTATCTATCTGAATGAGTTAGATCATGTACACAGAGACTACAAAGGACAATTTTTTTTTCGAACTGAAGAAACCACTTGGATAAGTAGCAAAATGTCTTGAAAACCAGTAGTAAGGCCATGTGGTGTGGAAAAAACTTATAGATATCTCCGATTTGAAGGACTGCCGTCCTGCATTGACACACACACACAGACTCTACGCACTTTGATCTACCTCTTGTTGTTGTGCATTCAATTGTTATCCCACGATTGTGCACAACGACCTATGCAGAACATGCAATGAACTGCATGAACTTGTGCTTTGACTTGACAGAATGACTGTAGCAGATGGCAACCACACTAAGTGTGGTCTGCTTCAGGATTCTTCCTGTAAAGTAGCAAAAAATGATTACGGAGTTTTTCTTAACACTGTTGCCAGTGTGCTTGCTTATGGGATGGGTAAGGTCTCGACCTTACTGATATATAGGCCCTGTTTACACGACAACGCTTGCGGGTGAAAACGAGAAAATATTTTATTGGATGTGCCTTTCGTTTAGATGGCAACGCCATTTTTGGGGCTTAAAAACACAAAAAAGTGAAACCACCCTCCAGAGTGGAAATCTTAAAAACGCTCCACCGTCGCATTCCCATCTAAAGGGTAAAAACGCAAAAGTCTGCTCCAATCTGCTCACGTCGCGTACACGTCACAGGTATGCGCAAGTACAGGAAAATAACAAATATGTCGGATTATTTCCATCCGTCGGATGTTTGTGGCTTTATAATCTAACGTTGTTTGGAGCAATAACTCCATCTCCTCGTCTGTCCAGACAAAATGGTCAGTTTTTGTTCGCTTCTTAGCCATGTTTTGGTTTTCCATTTCGCGCTACTAGGGAGAGAAGTAGAAGGAAGGTTCTACGCAGGCATGCGGACTTCGTGGTATTGTGTGGCAGTGTTTCACACTACCACCTAGCTGCCTGGCGTGCATACTACATTGAATTCCACACACTTTTGCGTCACTGTATGCACACAGATTTCCCCCCAAAAACGCTCGTCTAAACGCGGAATAAAAAGTGAGAACGCAACGCCACTTTTGCGTTTTCTGTTCAGATCGTTTCCGTGTAAACATAGCCATAGTCGAATGAATTGTATTGTGATTTGACACTACATAGATGAACTGAATGGCAGACAACAGTGACAAAGTGGGTGCAATGATTCTCCAGTGAGCATAAAAAGAAAAAAAATCTGTTAATTACGATGTTTGTAAGTGTTTGAGTGAGTTTGTCTGACACAGAGAGAGACAAAACAAAACTAAACGTGGTGTGCCACTTTCACGAAAATGTGATGAATTCCAAACATCTTTGCATTATGGCACCACCAATAGTTGAGAAGTTGAAATGTGTCATGGTTCACGTTGGATCATATTGAATGGAGTTTGTTTTCTGCTCTCTGGGTTTCTGGTTTTCTGGTGTTATCTCCCATGTATTTTATCTCTGAGTGTTAACCTTAGTATTGTATCTGCGTGTGATTTCTCCTCAATGCTGCTTTTCTCCTCGTGCTCTTATTATGATACGGTTACTCCTTGTGTACTTTGTTGGTTTGACTTCCTGTCTCACAGGCAGGTAGAGCAGAGAGCTGAGTGGATAAGGAGCTGACCTGCCAATATGTAGACCTGGGTTCGAATCCTGCTCATGCTACTTGTCTGTGTTCTTGGACAAGACACTTAGTCTATATTGTCCCAGTCCACCCAGCTGTAAATGGGTACCAGTCTTGGTTGGGGAAGTAACCTGCGTCTTGCCTGCTGATCATTGGACTGTTTGCCTGTTATGTTTGATTTGCCTGTTTCTCTGGTTAATCCGATTGCTGCTTCCCTCACAGGCGCAGTTGCTTCACGGACTGCTTATCAGTGTACCGAATCACCGCCTGTCTCCACGGTTAACCCACCAGCTTGTTTCCACACGAGCGCTGTTTTTGAACGTTCCACCTGGGTGTTTTTGCTACAACAGCACCATCGGCTGTAAATAAAGGCTGTTTATCTTTTACATCTGTGTGGTTCTCTGCTCTGGGGTCTCCAGTTGTACTCGAGCAGCCACAAAATGTTGTCTTTGTGTGCAAACTGCTATGAAAGAATGTATGATATTTTGAGTTCTTTTGAAATAAATACTAAATGTTAAACTACTTCACATTAAAATGGATATAGCAACACCGTACAGATTCAGACAAACAAAAATATATTTTTGATTTTGGCTTTAGTTGCCCCTGCAACAGTAAGACTACTGCAAATAATCCAGCGTGTCTCGTCCTTTGTCATATTTCTGCTTTTTTCTTATCAAAGTATTTCCTCCTTGTCATCCTAAATGCCCTGGAAGAACTGCAAGAATTTGAGCATAGGTCATCCCTGCTGTCCATTTTCATGGGCTGGATAGTGCAATGCATAAAAGCTTGCTGGATCAGTCTCCATCTTCTGCAAGATATGACCAAGAATGGCTTATTGCTTCTGTTGGATGCTCTGGGTTTGGGGTTGCATGCTACACAGATTTGGGATCAGTCACTGGTGCTGTATGTTGCCAGCTCTACCACCTCACGCAACAACTTTGCATCCAGGCATTGACCAATGAGGCATACCCGCGGTCCATCCTTATCTCCCGAAGGTAACCATCTGTCTGCTCCAGCTGGGAGTTACACCCATGCTCCAAACACAATAACAGACCTGCACAATTGCATCACATGCACACTCACACACACTCATGTGCACACAAATCTTAAGCCTGACATAACTGAAAGGTTTTAAGATTGCAGCAATGCCTCGGTCATGGCTGACTGAATCTTAACCAAATCTTTGAAGTGAATGAAAAGCAGAGATTCATTTTGCTCCTCATTCATTTTCAAGCATTTTAACTGACACACAGTGTTGCCAGATGTTTTTGTATGATAATGTAGCTCTTTGTTCCATGTAGAGTCAATGGTTCTAAAACTCCCTAAATGTATGATAATTTTGGCATGTCTCAACATCTTCTGAGATTGTGGGAGACAGCACATGACATCACTGTCCTGCCATACAGCATAATTTCATTCTTATCCACTTTACAAGGGCCACAGTTGTGGATGCACTGCCATCTGTAACTGAATGGAAATACAATAGTTTTGGAGTCGGTACAATAATTTGTTTTTTGGCATCTGGCAACACTGCCTGTGCAAGAAATGAGACAAACCACTCAACAACTTGTGCACTCATTGCCAGACTTGCATGAACTAAAAGAACTCACCTGAGTGCAGGAAGTCGCCATGAACAATGAATAAGCCGAAAAGAAGTGGCTGAAATCGTTACTTATGCAAGTAACTCCAAACGCTCTGCAAAGTGGAAACCAGCAGATTATAGATAGCTGGGAAGCACAAACTAACAAAAACCCAAGTGAACTAAACTTGAACTGAATCACAAAAAAGGAAACTATTAAATGAAGGATATTTAGGATCACTATGGCACTTTTCTTTGTGCTGACAACAGCGTAGTGCTTGGACAGCAAAAAATATAGGTGAGTGGGTGAGTGAGTGAGTCAGACAATAACTCAAAAACAATAAATGCTATCATCTTATAACTCACCAAATTAAAGGATGATATAATGGAGACAAACGCTATTGCATCTGGTGAACTTTGATGCACCACATAGATCGAAAGACCAACTTTGTTTTGTCTATGGAATATCCCATAGATGTGTCTGCCTCCTGCCGGATGGTTATTGGATGCTGGATAAATGATTTGAAATTACGAACAGCTGTGGCTGAACTCACACAGCTAGAAGGTCCCAGGTTCGCTTCCGACCTGGTCCTTTCTGTGTGGAGTTTGCATGTCCTTTCCGCACTCCGCTCAACTAATGACCTAGCAACTGTGGGGAGAAATATGATTAGCTCTGCACAGCTAACAACCATGGGAAGAGACATGATGCCCACTACATAGGCATATACGGGATAAAATATACAACAGACGGGGGAAAGTAAAATTGAAATTCAGCACGTGGGGATGGTGCCAAAACCTTTCGTTGGTGTACTGCAAATTACTAATGGTAAACATAAAAGATTACTCCAGAATAGTTCAAAGCCTTTGCGACACCTGTGTTTTAAAACATTGTTCCAGAGTCTCTATCAAAATGAAGACCTCAGAAGATGTACCAAAGTGAGCCTTTTTATGTCACAGACTGTTTGGAATAGTCCTTTGTTGTTGAATTAAAACACAAGTGAATAAACGAGGATCCCACTGATTTTGAATTTCATATTTAAAGGCTACAGTTGGCACAGGGTCTGTACATGCAGAAGCACATACAATGCTTGTCTTTTAAATATCAAAGTTCCTTCTGTTTGGATCTTATTCTAGGTACAGTTCAAACAAACATCAGTGAAATTTCTCAGATAAACTCATCATAACATTTCCCACAGAATAATAATAGTTTTATTAATAAAGAATTTTCACGTCAAATATTGCAAAGTGCTGCACAATTTAAAGAAAGGTTAGGGTTAGGGTTAACCCTAACAGTTAAAAGTAATTATAAAAATACAATAATAGGTGAGAAAATATACAATACAGGGTGAAAAGCTTGACTTTCCGGGAGGAACTCGGAGTAGAGCCAATGCTTCTTTGCATTGAAAGGAGCCAGTTGAGGCGGTTTGGGCATCTGGTGAGGATGCCCCCTGGTTGTCTCCCTAGGAAGGTCTTCCAGGCACATCAAAACTGGGAGGGGGCCCCCGGGGAAGACCCAGGATATGCTGGAGGGATTATATTTCCCTGCGAGCTTGAGATCACCTCAGGATCCCCCAGGAAGAGCTAGAGGACTTGGCCAAGGCTAGGGAGGTGTGGGCTAAGCTGCTTGTTCTGCTGCCACCGTAACCCGGACCCAGATAAGCGGCAGAAAATGAATGAATGAACAAAAATACAATGACCATTAAAACAGATTAAAATTAAAATTAAAAACCATCATGTGATTACCTTAAAGTGATTCTCAGGGATCACACATAATACCTCATCATAAACATAAATTGGTATTTCCCCACCAGAATTTTCATGCAATTGCAAGAAATTGCCACAAATTCAACCATTCCTGATATTATTTACAGTAGCTTGGCATTTCTGTCACCAACAATATTTCTGCCAAGAGAGGCAATGTCTGAGGGCTGGTAGCAAGCTTTACTTGTTATTGCCCATTTTCAGCAAATTGGAACTGCTGCTCAGTTACCAGGTCATAAAACGAAGAAAGTCTGGCCAAAGTCCCTTTTTGAGTGACGCCCATTATGCATAACATATCATTTACAGCTCTCATAAAAGAATCTAAAAGTCTATTAGTATTTGCAGTAACATTAATTTACGACTGTAAGAAACAGTGAAACTGCTGCAGTGACACTGAAAATAAGTTTCCAAGCTGCTTTAATTTGACTTTTTAGTACTCGTCACTGACAAGAGTTTAGGTGCTCAGATGAGGCGCACTGCCTCCCCTGTTAACACCTGCGGCAAATGTTCCACCAGGGCATAAATGTCTAATTACCCTTGTCCTTAGCATGCATAGGTCACACTGTCACTGTGACTCCAACTAAAGAGCAATTACAGCAACATTTATACTACACTATCTCTGATTAAGGCTATTTTAGACAAACCAATTAAATTAGTTTCTTTATTTATCATTCACCAACGGTGGGTGATTTTATTCCATTCGCCATTTAACTCAAGCAGCCGGGGAAACCTTAAGAATATGTCCCCCCCCACACTTTTTGTGCACATCTTCTCTTAAACATCAGGTGGGGTGTTAGCATGCCCGACCCCCGAAGCATCCGTCTGCAGTATGAATGGACGAGAGAAGTCTGGACTATGGAGAACAGACTCACTCGTGATGGCACTCTTGAGATCCACAAAAGCTCTGTCACATTCTTCAGTCCATCTGACTTTGTTTGGGGCTGAGGCCTTGGCAAGGTCAGTGAGGACAGCTGCCCTCTCCGCAAAGTGGGGGAAGAACCTGCTGTACCACCCCACCAGCCCAACAAACGCACACACCTTCTTCGTGGTGGGCTCAGGATATGAGTGAATGGCATCCACTTTCCCCACTCGAGGCTTTACCACCCCCTGTCCAACCACATGACCCAGGTACTCAACCTGTCTCTGAGTGACAGCACACTTTGTGGGATTGATGGTCAGCCCAGCGGTCTTGATCAGGTGGAGAACTCATCGTAGGTGAGCAATATGGTCCTCCCATGTCTGGCTAAAGATGACAACATCATCCAAGTAGGCGGGTGCAAACTGTGGCACCGCTCTCAACACTTGGTCCATGAGTTGTTGGAATGTTGCTGGCGCCCCCTGGAGATCAAAACGGCATCATCTTGAACTGGAACATGCCATAGGGAGTTTTGAAAGCTGTCAGTTCCTTGATCTCAGGTGCCAAGGCCAGCTGCCAGTACCCCTTGCTCAGGTCGAGTGTGGTTATAAACTTGGCCTTCCCAACTCTCTCCAGCAACTCATCGATGCGGGGCATTGGGTAGGATTCAAACTTGGAAACTGCTTTGAGGTATCTGTAATCAATACAAAACCTCAGTGAACCATCTCTCTTCTGGACCAACACGATGGGACTGCACCACTCACTGATGGAAGATTAAATGATCCCCAGCTGCAACATCAGCTCAATCTCCTTCTTGAACTTTGGCATCAAACGTTCGGGGATCCTGTAACACTTCCGGCAGGGAGAGGCACCCACTTTCAGGTGGACCTTGTGCTCAACCAGAGTTGTGAAACCAGGTTGCTCTTGGAAAAGCTCTGGATCCAGCAATGCTCTTATCTCCCTCTGCTGGACAGGCTGGAGATGGGACACATCCACTGAACTGGGCTCAGAGATGTTAGTGGGGAACGACTGCTCTCTCTCTTCCTCCCTGTCAGGGACCCAGATGAGGACTTGCTGCTGATTCTTCATCTTATCAGGCATATACAGTTCATAGGTTACCTTACCCAGGCGCTTGGTGATTTGCTAAGGCCCCTGCCATTTGGCCAACAGCTTACTGTCACTGGTAGGGAGTAACAGCAACACCTGCTGGCCTGGATGAAAAGTTCTGTCTCTGGCCTTCTTGTCATACCAGGTCTTCTGGTTGGCCTGTGTAGTCTG
>OMMV01193252.1:0-10771 GCA_900302635.1 Chatrabus melanurus
GCGTCCCCCGCCCACTACACCCCTGGAACGCACCTGATATGGCTCATTATGTGCAGGTAGAGCAGGAAGAAATGGAAAATGTGGAGTACTTTGGGTCCTGTGGACCAGGATTGGGAACCACTGTACAGAAGGATTAAAAAGTCCACACATTGTGCTCAGATTGGTCTTCAAAACACCAAACGGTCATTTTGAAAACATACGGTCGAACCAGCTTGAGCGTCGTCATGGATACGTGACGTCACACTTCGGCGCTTTATACCCCTGGGAGGCTGTAAAAACGTCATGGCGACGCTGCATTATGTGATGACATCACATAATTTATATGGGTCCAATGTTTATCACCATTACCCAACTAGCATAAAATCAATAATGTTTAAGTTGTAGCGACTGGGGCGGTGTGACGTCAGGTGAAATCAATATTCCATTCAAGAGATCCCAGGGCTCCCCCCAGAAATTTAGAACATGATGGTGCTGTACCTCTGGGGAGGGTGCGGTAATGTGAGGGGAGATCCAGAGGGGGAGAATGCCACCGCCCCCTCCAGAAGGGGGAAGCTGTAGCATTTTGCTAATGTTTAAGACGTAGCTACCGGGGCAGTGTGACGTCAGGAGAAATCAGTTTTCCATTCAAGGGATCCTGTCATCTGGACTAACCAATCCAGTCAATGGTTGAACGTCGCACAACAGGCCATCTAGTTGTTAATACAAATCATCACTTTTACAGCCAGTTGGCTTTGGACAAGTTAGATGATGATATGAGAACATTCCCATGTCGCTGAATATCATTAATCTTAAGATGAAGATAAAATAAGAACGATTGCTTCTAATTTTATCTTTAAATTCGAAGCTGAAGTTTCAAGCCGTTTTCTTTATACCCTGGTTTTGATGTCTCCTGTCTTCTCCTGATGCCTTCTACAGTTTGTGGCTCAGTCCAACTGTCAGCAGTTCCTCAACACGGTCTGGTTCGGAGAGACGGCGAGCTACCGGCGCAAACACACGTGTTTAAAGATAGCCACGGTGCTGAGCGTGGCCATACTTTGGCCGCTGCTTTCCGTCTGCTACCTTCTGGTGCCGCGCTCCCGCGTGGGCCAGATCATCCACACGCCCTTCGTCAAGTTCATCATTCACAGCGCCTCCTACTTCACCTTCCTGCTGCTGCTCAACCTGTACTCGCTGGTCTACAACGAGGGCAAGAAAAACACAATGGGCCCCGCGCTGGAGATGATCGACTTTCTTCTCATCCTCTGGATCATAGGTCAGACGTTCCTCACGCCACATCCCAGTCGTAATGTATGCATGCCGTGTGCAGAGTTCTCCAGATAAACACTGCAGCGCCTCACGGCTGCATTTCTGTCAGTAAATAATTATGCCTCTCCTGATGGTTGCAGAAGAACTGAAAATAGAACAAAAAATACAATTTTATGAACCACAATTGAATAGAATAATCTATCACAGCAGAGGGAAAATGAGACATTCCTGTTATTGTCTGGGTAATTCCAGTATCCTGTATCCATAATCCCATCAAGCAGAACATGACAAACGGCTGTTTTTATACCAGATGATTTAAGACGGTCTTAACTCGATTAACATCTATGGAAAGCTTTTTCTGCTCCCCTGTGAGTCACTTAAGTGGTGGCTTCGCTGGACTTAATGCACAGAAATACATATTTTTATGCAATACCTATAAAAAGCGTGCACACCTTTGGTCTTTTACAGATTTTCTTGCTTTATGGCATCACAGTCACAAAATTAGAGCATCTTTGCACTGCAAAAACACAAAATCTTACCAAGTATATTTGTGTAATTTCTAGTCAGAATATCTAATCTACACTAAATATAAGGCACAATCACGTAACAAGTAAAATTTCAGGAATATATGCAGACTTGTTTTGAGATAATGCATCTTAAAAATCTTCTCAGTCTCATATCTGAGATGAAACAAGATTTTTTTTGGTATGCTGTAAGATTTTGAAGATGCTGTGTTCTTTGTAAAAGATGTAATAACATCTCCTAATACTAGTAAAATAAAGCTCAAAATGAGTTTTCTCAGCTAATTTCAAGAAAACTTAAGTGAATTTTCACTTGTTAAGTTTTCTTGAAATTAGGTGAGAAAACTCATTTTGAGCTTTATTTTAATATTAGGAAGCGTTGCATCTTTTACAAACAACACAACAGCTTAACAATCTTATAGTGAGTTTAAAAAGTTTGTTTCATCTCAGATATGACTCAAAAAAAGATGCTTTCAAGACTCTTTCACTTAAGATTTTTAAGATGCATTATCCAAAAACAAGTTCTTATATCGCACTGAAATTTTACTTATGTGATTTTGTCTTCTATTAAGTGTAGATTAGATAGTTTGACTAGAAATTAGACAAATATAGTTGGTAAGATTTTGCGTTTTTGCAGTGTACAGTATCTTTGCAACAAGTAAAACTTTTTTTTTTTGCAGTGCAAAACCACCTAATTTTACCAAGTATATTTGTCTAATTTCCAGTCAAACGATCTACTCTACACTTACTATAAGACACAATCACATAAGTAAAATTTCAGTAAGATATAAGGAGTTGCTTTTGGGTAATACATCTTAAAAATCGTATCTTAGTCTCACGTGCAACATGAAACAAGCTTTTTTTAACTCACCATAAGATTTTGAAACTGTTGTGTTGTCATTTGTAAAAGATGTAACGCGTCCTAATACAAGTAAAATAAAGCACAAAATGAGTTTCCTCAGATAATTTAAAGATCTTCTTTCAAGTAAAAAAAAATCTGCTAGTGGAACAAATGAAAATTGAAGAAATCTTAACAAGTTAATTTACTAGTATTAGGAAGTGTTACATCTTTTACAAATAACAGCGTAGCTTAAAAATCTTATGGTCAGTTGTTTCATCTCAAATATGACTCAAAACAAGATGTTTCCAAAACTCTTTCACTTAACAAAATTTTGAATATGTATTATCCAAAGACAAGTCCTGATATCTTCCTGAAATCAGACTTGTGTGATTTTGTGCCATATTAAATGTAGATTAGATAATTATTAGACAAATATACTTGGTAAGATTTTGCGTTTTTTTTTGCAATGACGTTGTTGCCATTTGGATGCAGAAATGAAGCGCGCTGCAAAACAGTAAAAACTTCTAAGAACCCATTGGCTAGAGTACTTCTTTATCGGCGCTGCACAAATACACTCACGCAAAGACGATCACAGCTCGTATCTTTTCAGATGAGGCTGGATAGTGATGATGAGGAATGGACCAGCTGGATCTCTGGAGAACGGCGTCGGTACCTTTTTCATCTGCTAAGAAACCATTAGCGTGATCATTCAGTCCCCGTAATGGCCCTGCCTTCTCAGCATCCATCATGGTTGCAGCGTCTCTCTTGTCTCCAGCAGTCACGCTGGTTTAGGTTGGATTGCTGATAAATCATCACAGTAGCTGCCCCTGACCTGTTATTAAAGGACGTATGCAAAAGTGACTTGTATTATTCGGTGTTATTAAGATGGTAAGTCGCCGTTTATTCTGTAGAGTTTAGGAGTGAGATGAGTATCTGAGTAATTAGACAGAATTATAATGGGTTTTCCCACAGACCGAGATAACCCACGAGATCAATTTCCTTAAGTACTGCAAAACAGAAACATCATCTTATATTCACTACAACAACTTCACCATTTTTTCTGCCTGATGGCAAATCGGCTTCAGTGCAAGATGTGCTGCAGTGCACGCCTCACACTTTGGAGTCCCTGCAATGTCAGCAAAGCATCCAAGATGAGTTAAATATCAAGGGCAAGGTTGCTAATATTTACCTTGCTTGCCTCGTTAAACAAATATTATCAGGATGTGAACAGGCGCTTTTAACGTTTCTACATGTGCTACATGTCTGTAGACCAGAGTCACAATTGAAATGCAGCGTTTCCAGTGGCGGCCCAACAGGATTGTTTTTAGTGGGGCTCAGTGGAGGTGTGATTATTTAGTGGTGCGGAAACAGAATTTTTAAGCAAATTCACAAATATGTGTTTTAAAGTAAATCTCAAGTGCCTACGTTAGTACTATGTTAATTCAAACATATAATACACCAGACCTAGGCTTTGGAAATTAAAAAACTGGCAACGACGTTCATTTAAAGTTACAAGTAATTTCAACCACACCTGCTCCTAATTTCCATCATGCATGTGATAAGATTATTCCCTGCAACAAGCCTAGACATGTCCAGCAGATTTCAGTCTTCAGCAGGTGGCAGATAGGTCTATAGTATACAGTCGTACGTAAGCAAAAGAAAAATGCTTTTTGGTTTGATCTGGTGTATCAATTTTAACCAATTTTTAATCAGTTTATCCTCATTATATGCCATTTTAATTTGGTGAGTTACAAGATGATAGCAGTTATTGCTTTTGAGTTATTGTGTTAACAAACTGTAGAGGATAGACTAACGTATCTATACATGAGTACATTATCCATACATACGCCATGCTGCGTTTGAGGTTCAAACTCCGGTAACGTGATTTTTGCTGACGTTTGGCCACTTATCTCGACCTTTCCCTGCGTTCAGCAAATGCTGGGGTAAACGTCATAGTGTGACTGCGCCTTTTAGGTGGGGCTTCACTCTCTTTGAATATTGGACTGCCGTACTCCCATTACCTATTTTCACCACATTCCGGTTCTTGGATAGAGTTCTTTGCGAAACAATCCATTATTCATCATGGTATCATACAAAAGTAAATTGAATAATGACAAAAATATGCACATCTTATATTATGTGGATGGTGTGAATTTGCTCAGTTTACACCTGTGCAGTGCATAAACAATATCTATGGGTATATGACTGCATGAGTCAAAGAACGTGAGAAACTGAGTTTGAAAATATCAGATTTTGAATGGCAAATGTCAATGTTCTAGTGGAGGTCCTGAAATTCTTTTGGGGGGAGGGGGGACTACAGCCCCATTAAGCCTCACCCTAGCGCTGCTTATGATCCTTTCCAGTTGTTTTGTTTTCTCCCACAGACCACCACCATGTTTCGTTTTCCTCCAGTGCTTTTCGTTCTGCTATTCCACTGAGCCAAAATACCTCACATTAATGTGGAAATCAGGAGCCGTGCGAGTGCGCTGGTAGATGTGCATGTGTGCAATTTGGTTCCTATGAATTCAATTTTCAAAGTAAAACTCAAGCTTCCGATAACCGCACCAAATGACTGGAGATTATTAGTTCGCACAGTAGCTCACATTGGTACCTCCGTGTCCAAAACCCTAACCCTCTCAAAATCCTGGGTTTCCCGAAAGCTATAGAGCTATTTGGATTTCCCCACCAAAACCTGCATTTCTTCAAATGGAATCAGTTGAAACCATGGCAACTGAGGCAGGTTCAGTTTGAGGTCAAGTCCATAATTTCTTTGCCAAGACATAAGAAATATATCACTGTACCTCAGTGTGCAGCTGGAGTGATGCTTCAGCGCCCCTGTATATTTGGAATTGACAAAATTCCCTTTGGATCCACAAAAAAAAAAAAGTTTTTAAAAAGACACCGACATCCATCTTTTAAGTCCAAGAAGGAGTCAGGACATTAATCCTTTATTTCTCACAACTTTCTCCCGCACTCTCACTGCGAGATGATTTACAGCTGAATCTGGAAGCGATTGTAAAATGTTGTGGTTGACAGCAGAATGCCTTTTTCCGACGGTGTGTGTGTAAAGTATGTGCGTGTGTTGATGGTAAATTCCTGCTCTTCTGCAGGGATGGTGTGGTCTGATGTGAAACGTCTGTGGTACGAAGGCTTGGAAGACTTCCTGGACGAGTCTCGAAACCAGCTGAGCTTCGTCATGAATTCCCTTTACCTCGCCACCTTCGCCCTCAAGATAGTTGCTCACAGTAAGGTGCGCACATGTTGCTCTTCTCCCACGTTTTAGGCTTGTTGACAGATGGCAAAACATTAGATTCAAATACTTTCAAAGCACATCCATTTTCTGTTTCTGTTTAAAAAAATAATACTGGGAAAAACTTACATGAATATATCTTCAAATAACAAATTTGTAGATGATTTTTCAGTTGTGGCATAAGTCTTTTTTTTTTTTTTTACATTTCACATTTGTAACTAATGAAGCAATTTTCAAAAATTTTGCTGAAAATGTTTTTTATGGCATGGGATAGAAAGTTTTAGGCAGAGAAAAAGAAGCAACCAAGCAATTAAAAAAAAAAAAAAGAGTCCTAAGAACATGTGGCAACATGCCCGTTCTCTTATGTACATCTAGAATCTGGAGGGGATCCGGCGTAAAACTTGTGCCAAATCAACATGCGGATCCATACGGGTTCCACTGTAGCGAGCTCGAGCAAAATGGGGAAAAGCCAAAAGGAATTAGTTTATTCTAAGGACAAAGCGCATGTTATTAATAAATTGATGTTAAATAAATTTACTGAAAAGATTGAGTCTCCGGTGCTGAAAAAAAGAAGCCAACGGGGAAGTGTCGAAACCTTGCAATTCCTTAAATGACCACTTGAGGCTGGCTCCAAAAGTGAGTCAATCTGCGTCGAAGTCCATGTTAAAATATCTAACTTTACAGCACAAATAAGCATGTTTACACCTGGTACAAAAACCAGTTTTGCTCTGTATAGCTAGTTTCCCTGTTCATGACAACTGTAAAGGCGCAATCTCACTATAACGTTTACCCCAGCGTTTGGTGAACGCAGGGCAAAGTCGAGAAAATTGACCAAACGTCAGCAAAAATCACATTACTGGAGTTTGGTGGGGAACCTCTAGCGCAGCCGAGCTGCGGTCGAGGAGGCCAGCGGAGGCAGGGCTTTTGCCAACGTGGCAACGTGCGGGAGAGGGGGTCGACACACCACTGTCCAGTGAGCAGGCGGGGCGAAGCAGCGCCCAAACGTTAGCCAGCGTAGACGATCGCACCAGTAACTTAGGCTAGCGGAGGGAAGTTGGTCGTAGCGGAGATTAACTTTCTCTAACGGTCTCCATCATAGCCAGAGATAAGTAGGCAAATGCTGAGAAATTTTAAAACATGTTGAAAATTTTGGGATGCAGCCGACGTTCGCCAGCATAAACCGGTGGAGGCCAGCGGAGGCCAGCGGACACGACATTTGCAAATACGTTCGTCTACGTTGGCCCAAACGTCTAGGTGAGATTACGCCTTAAGGGGGGGATAAATTTTGGTCGAGCTCATTAGTTTAAAATTTATCAACCCATAAAGTTATGCATTATTAGGAGCATGGTTGATTTGAGTGACAGCTACCGTCCTGACGGCCAGCTGCTAGCACGCCGCTCGCTCCTTTCTGAGCATTTTGATGCAAATATGAGATAATATGGCTTATTGTGCAGTTAATTGTACTAACAGGCCATTGAAGAAGTCAGTGCTCCAATATGTTCGGTGAGTGAAATTTTAGCATTATTTAATTTGTTTGTTAGCACTGTTAGCACTAATTAGCAGGTATCGATAGCTCGGTAACGTTACTTACACTGATAGTTATTGAGGCTATATACCGGCCACAGTTTTTAGTACCAGCGCCCAAGCCAACCATTATCAGAGCCACCGCCCCATCCACAAAGATATGTATTAAAAATATGTGCCCACACTCCACCCCTTTATCATTTATGGCCAGAAATGAGGCAGAATCAGGTGCTACCCAGATGGTGACATCTGAAGCCGCCCCATTTCAAACCCGCTCATTAGAAAACCTATGCGTGACATGGCGGAGGGTTTGTCCGTTATTTTTCCAGCCTATTGTCATCATCTTTAATCCTCTTGGTTAAGCCTCCGTAACTGTTTTCTATCAGACGTGATAGACGATGGAGGAGTGACTGATTGAAAGAACTGTTGCATCAGCTTGTGGAACCAGCTAAATCCGGAACGCCAGGGCTTAATGAAACATAACACTTCACAACACGACTTCACACGGTTTCGGCCTAAAAAGTCCGATAAATTATACTTTTACAACATTTTTAAAAGCTCACTGTGACATTAGCTCGGTTTGTCTGTTCAAAATGTAGACTGCTTTGGTTGTGTCACCAGTTCTGATTGGTTGTGTCTGTTGTGTAGTTCAAGAATGTGGAGGACACGGAGAGGAAGAACTGGGACGCATTCCATCCCATCCTGGTGGCCGAGGGCCTCTTTGCGTTCGCAAACATTCTCAGTTACCTGCGGCTCTTCTTCATGTACACCACCAGCTCCATACTGGGGCCCCTACAGGTAGGACGTGGCGTTGGAAGCACATACGCTGTGGCAGGAGCCACATTATGTGCACTCCCACAATGCATTTCACGCTCAAAGGAATGGAAGCCAACGTCGTTTTGCATCACATCAAGTTCTGTTTTGCTGTTCACCTTCATAGATCTGTTTCACCACTAGGGGCAGTGTCGTATATCAACACAAACCCTTCAGCGATAATTCAACTTGCATACTGTTAAAATTAACACTATTGCTTAGTTTACATCATTTCAATTCTGTTAAAACTATTAACTCTTTAATAGCGTTACCTTTCTGACACTCGCTGTGTTACTTTATGACATATGAAAGCATATATTCGAAAGTATAATT
This sequence comes from Chatrabus melanurus, assembly GCA_900302635.1. Lineage (NCBI taxonomy): Eukaryota > Metazoa > Chordata > Actinopteri > Batrachoidiformes > Batrachoididae > Chatrabus > Chatrabus melanurus. The sequence goes on from OMMV01193252.1 coordinate 8,528, forward strand.
ATTTGGCCATTGTGTAAAGGAATACCACAGAGAAAAGCTTTAGGTTGGATTTGCACCCACAAGCTTCTGCTTACGAGGCAACGGCAGTGTCGTAGAGTTCACAGTTTATGTCGCAAAGAACTTGTTTTTCTCATTTCTCAATCGACTTATAGACAAGAGTTAAAAATGACAACTTCAGAAAGTTAAATTACACTTGACATTCACGTCAGCACCAAGCGACAACCTCCAGTGCCGGAAAATGAAGCCAACGTGAAAGTACCAAAATGCAATTCCTTGAATGGCCACTTGAGGCTGGCTCCAAAAGTGAGTCAATCCCTATAGGAGCCCATGTCAAAATGGCCAACTTTACAGCAGAAATAAACATGTTTACAGCCTGGTACAAAAACCATTTTGGTCTCGATAGCTAGTTTCCCCCTTCATGACCACGCTACGGGGATGAATTTTTACATAACTCATCCGTTTACGCTATTTTAAGTCGTAAAGTTATTAATAATTAGGGGCATGATCTCTTTGAGTACGACTAGCGTTCCAGGTCGAGGACCCCGCTAGTAACGGCCGCTAGCTGCTGTAGACTCCACGTGTTTGTCCTTTCTGAGCATTTTATTCCAAATATATGAGATAGTATGGCTTGCTGTGCAGTTAACTGTATTAACGGAGCATGTAAGACGTCTGTGCACCAATATAACTTGGTAGCTTGATAGCTTGGTGACGTTAGCTGTAGATATACAAGCAATATGTCGGTACCTGCACCCAAGTTACCCTTTATAATGACGCTCGCTCAGTATGCACAAAATATGCGTGAATTAATCATCCGAATTCATGTGACCTAGCCTGTTAGCCTGAGCTAGCTTGGTAACTAGGAGATAGGTGGGTGTGTTCGGGCTTCATTCGTCACACCCAGGTCACGTCGGTCTTGGCCACGTTCCACCTCTTTACCCATTTATGGGTTAACCAGGAGTTAGGCGGAGTCAGGCACTGCCAAGTTGGCGACACTAGGAGCCGCCCCATTTGAGCTTCAAAACCGCTCTGCTGAAAACCTATGAGCGATATCACGAGGGTTTGTCCAGTATATGTACAGTCTATGGTCAACACCAATATGACCAACTCTGACAAACAATTCCAACACTCTGCAAGGTTTAAGGGTGAGGGGGTTAAAATAACACTTTAAAAGTAAAAATGAATTCTGAGGTTTTAATACTCCAGTTTTTGCAGTCTAGTACCAAAAAAAACACAGACAACCTTTAGAAGTGGACATGGTTTTATCCATCTGCTCAGTTATTGTTTTCTGTCTTTTCCGTTCAAGCCCAACACTTGACAGGAAGCAGTTAATTCGGCCAATCAGCTTCTTTCAGTGTGCAGCAGACACGTTGAGATTTGTGAGGACTACATGTCAGTGCATCAAGAAGACAACTGATTTATCATAATCTGTTCTCTGCATCCACTCAAGGCCATGCAGATGTGTAGTAACAAAGTCAAAAGAACGCACACTCATGCGCCAACCATCCCCCCTGCCGGTAATTTGTACCACAGATTTCACTTGACTTAGTGTTGGCTTGATCACTTTGGTAGTGTCGTGGTAAAATTTACGACATATATCAACATGTTATCAGAAACAATGGGAGACCACAAAACAAAGTTTGATGCATAAAAGGATTTAATGTCGAGTGACATTCTTAATCCAGTGAGTGAGTACACCCTGGTATAACACACTGAAATACATCATCGACGCATAGGCTTATATAGGGTTCATCCACCGTTCTTATCAAACGCCTTCTTTCACCGTCTTCGTCCAACGGTGACCTATAGTGTTCGTCCACGCCTTTCTTATCCCTGCCTTCTTCCAACGGACCCTGCCCCGTTTACTTTTTTTTTACCATCAGAGGACATCTTCAGATGTCTCTACCATCAGAGGACTGTTACAAAATAGAGTGAAACAATGTAAAAATTTGTGATAAACAATAGACTAAAAAGACATGAACAGTATTCTCATATACGGATGGGCTCATCATAAACTGTCTCATCAGATGACTTCATCAGATGACTGTACCTCAGATGATTGTACCTCAGATGACTGTATCATCAGATGACTGCACCCTCAGATGATTGTACCATCAGATGACTGTATCATCAGATGACTGTACCTCAGATGATTGTACCTCAGATGACTCCCTCAACACTTAATATCATGCATCAGTTTCCTTTGACTTCATAAGACAAGTGAAGCGATGCATGCCGTGTGTTACA
>OMMV01193263.1:0-16622 GCA_900302635.1 Chatrabus melanurus
ATGTTTTTGCCGGCGTTTGTCTGTCTGTCTGTCTGTCTGTTTGTCCACAACATAACTCAAAAAGTTATGGACCAATTTTGATGAAATTTTCAGGATAAGTGGGAAATGGCCCAAGGACCAATCGATTAGATTTTGGTGGTGATCCGGATTATCATGTAAATCTGGGATATTAAAAAAAATAAAGATTTATTGATTGAGTTGGATATTAATCTCTACCAAAATGGTTTATGCTGGCATTATCATTGGGTTCTCAGAAGTCCGTCTGCTGGAAAAGAACATCCCCACATTATGGGGGACTGAACTGCCTTGGCGGAGGTTTGCGCTCTCTGAGTGCTTTCTAGTTTATATTGAAACTTTAGGCTTTAATCATGTTAACCATGTTTGTCCTTTGAAAATAAAGTATGTCTGTTTTTGCAGCAGTTGATAACAGCAAAATGTATCAGGCTAAAAACATTAAAATTGCGTGATGATAAATATAAAGGTAAAGCACTATTTTAGCAGTACTTGTACATTAGAGCGTAAGGTGTTTCGTTTAATTTACTTGGTGTCAGCTATGCAACAGTGTTATTTTGCAGACTGCTTTAACACTTTCATATTGTGCTTTTTCCCTGCTAGATTTATGTAAACATTTAATTTTCTTAAGTGAAAGGATGGTCCAGGTGCCCACCCGCATGAGTCGCCTCATGTTAGGACCTGGGCACTGCCATGTAGTGGACGACTCCTCAGCACCGCACCAGCCGCCGTCCTCCAAAGACAAGACCCTTGGTGCTCTCCTGTGGTTTCTTCTTGTCAGGAGATGAGGCTCCAAACAGCTTTCCCCCCATCCCCTTCATACTGCGCTACCTTCTGATGGAAGGCAGCTGCAGAGTTACTCCCAGGGAGAGCGGAAACAAGACTCTTCCCTTTTCGGTTTTTACCTTGTGCAATGTTTTTATGGCGGCTGAAGTGCTAATCCCACCGCCAACCCCCCAAAAAAAGGATTATCTGCGGGCTGGAGGACCACCTACAGTGCTTATGGAGTCATGAGGTCACAGGACAGAGGTCTTTGGCGATGCTGATATCTTTGCAGGAGAAAGAAAGTCCAAGTCTTTGGTGTCCTGGTGCTTCCTGTCTTATTGTATGGTTGTGAGACTTGGACACTAACCAGTGTCCTAAGGTGATGACTGGATGTCTTTGGTACCATGTCTCATCGGAGGATCCTTGGGTACCGCTGGAATGACTTTGCGTCAAACGAGCAGTTACTTAGGGAGACTAAGATGAGTGTCACTTGCATTGTGAGGGAGCGTCAGCTTCGACATTTTGGCCATGTGGCACGTTTCTGTGTGCATGATCCAGCACATAGGTGCCTGAGTGTTGAGGACCCCGGTGGCTGGAGAAGACCCAGGGGACGCCCACGCTTCACCTGGTTGCGGCAGATAGATGGTTATTTCAAAGATGTGGGGATGGACCGATTGTCTGCCTGGGTGGTTGCCATTCAGGACCCGGCGTGGTTCCGTGGTGTCGTGGATGCGGCGAAGCACGGCATCAGAGCATGCTCCCAGACTTGACTTGATTCAATTTTGATGTTATAATTTTAATTGATGTTTTAGTTTTATATTACATACAGTGTATGCTAAGAGTCTGTGAAGGTTTTTATAATACATCATAATATCTCATGCTATTTCCCTTGCACTTAATTGTGCATGTGTTTTATTAGCAAAATGATTATTTTATTACCTCTGCCAAAAGGTTATTTGGCAGAGGTATTTTGGTTTGTTAGTTGGTTTGCTGATTTATTAGCAAGATTACCGTACTCAAAAATGATTGAACCAGTTGCCACTAAAGTTTGTGCCTAACTTGGAATCGAAACCATTTCAAATTTTGGGGTAAATCTTTAAAAATCTAGAGAGATAAAATTATGAGCTACAGTATATTAAAATAAATTTTTTTTTTTTTTACTTGCTGAAAAAGTTGGCTTTGTCTGAAAACAGATTCAAGGACAGGAGCAGATTTAGATGAAGAGACAGAGCTGGGACATAATAAAACATCTTTACCATTTTAATGTCATTTTTACAAGCATTGTAAAATCTGAATCAACTTTTTTTTGCAAAACTTGTTATAAATATTTGCATTGTGGCGGCTGCTGTTGCACTCAGTTTATATGACACATGGATGGCAAATCCGAAAGGAGCTGAATGAATGACTGAATCAAGCAAACTCATGACGATTTGCAAAGCATGCAGAAGCACACAATCGTCTAAACAAGTGCAGAAATATAGTGTATGTCACTGATAGCGCTGGGAGTTTACCGTGTACAGAGCAATAGCCACAGCTCTGAGGCCACACCAGCCAGACGACTGCACTCTGTTCTCCAATCTTCATAGTGTGGGTTGGAAGACTGGAAGACACGTACGTGTGTGTGTGTGTGTGTGTGTGTGTGAGTGAGAGAGAGAGAGAAAGAGAGAAGGTCTATAATAGCAGCCATTTAGCAATGCTGTAGGCGCTGTAATAGCAGTTCTACACTAATGCTGCTCTAATAGCTAGGCTGTCTTTGGGTTTGGGTCACTCTCAGGCCACACACACACACACCGTGAGCTGCCCTTGTCAAGCTTTAGCTATAACAATGGTGACGGGGATACACATGCAGCATATACTCGAATGAAAACCCAGACCTGTGTTCACTGTAAAATGTGCGTTTGCTTACCTGACAGCCAAGGTAAATTTTTATCGTGTTTTATGCAAGATATGACAACATCGATACACAGCCACAGATTTGAAACAGATTGTCTGAAAAATTCAGCACAAATCAATATTGCTGTGAAGAATGGATCTCTTTAAGTTGCTCTTTCCTCTCTCTATGTGTGCACTCCTGAAACTCTGCTATATTTGTCCCATTCTAACGTTGCCTGCAACCTTTGCGTTGCATTACTCACAACCAAATGTGCCAACAGCATTACCAAAGTCACAACATGATTAAAGAGGTGGAAGTGGTTGTCGAAGGCAAAGTTATGGACAAGAACAATAAATAGGAGCTGATTAATGTTCGTAGCTGACACAGTTTCCAGTTCATGCTACCATTGAATTTGTACAGGCAAAAACTGAAGTCCAAAATTGTTTTAATAGCACAGACACGCGCACAGAATGCACTTCTAAAAGACCGAATTCAGATAGATGCCACTGGCCCAGGAACAGATGTAAGCTATACATATTTGGCAACATTTCTGCAAAACATTCCGTCTCATTGCGGACCATTTCTGGTGTATACCACTGTGTCACTGCACAGATTTACTGTTGTTGGTTTGGCAGCAGACAGAACTTTCTGGCGCATTTCACTCAGTGCTGGAAATGAAATTGCAGAAAGTTGGAATTGTTTCATTTTGTTACCTGACAGTAAAAACCACCGCAAGTCACAAAAAATAACAATTTCTGAGTTCACTCAATGGTGAATTTGAATTAATTCAAATTGTACTGAACTGGCCTAGAATCATTATATACACTATGGGCCACTTCATTAGGTACACTTCATGAGGTACACCTTGCTAGTACTGGGGTGGTCCACTCTGGCTTCAGAACTGCCTTAATCCTTTGTAGCATAAATTCAAGAAGGTGCTGAAAGTATTCCTCAGAGGTTTCGCTCCATATGAACGTGATAGCATCACGCAGTTGCCACACCATTACATCAACAACACCAGCTTGAATTGTTGATTCAAGGCAGGCTGGATCCATGCTTCCATGCTGTTTCTGCAAAATTCTGACTCAACAATGAAATTGAGATTCATCAGACCAGGCAGCATTTATCCAATCATCCATCATCCGTTATTGGTGACCTTGTGCCTGCTGTAGCCTCAGTTTCCTGTTCTTAGCTAGCAGGAGTGGCACACAGTGTGGTCTTCTGCTGTTCTAGCCCATCTGCTTCAAGGTTTGACATGTTGTGCATTCATAGATGCTCTTCTAGACAGAGAGACAGACAAACAGACACTTTATTCATCCCCAACGGGGAAATTGAGGCATTCAGTAGCTCACACAATATATCTTAAAAACAAAATACATTAAAATTGTGCAGTATACACAAACCTAAACACACAATTGCTGAATAATATAGTCCTAAAGCATTATTGCACAAAGTCCAATAGGCGAGGATGGTGGAGAGAGAGAAATGGTTATCGGCCGTTGGGTAAGGGGTTAAACAGCCCGTTTCCACCTGATGCATATGATCAAAGTGCTTTACAATGATGCCTCATATTCACCCATCCTCTTACACACCCATGTCAGGGTGTGCCATAAAGGTGCTCAACTGCACACCAGGAGCAACTTGGTGATTATGGACCTTGCTCAGTGGTAACTTAGTGACTTTCTTGTCTGATCTGGGAATTGAACCGAAGACCCTCTGGTCACAAGCCGGCTTATCTAACCTTTAGTCTCCTACACCAATCCACATTCCTTGTCGTGAGGACAAAGGATCTCTTGCATCGCTCAGTCCTGCAGCCCAGTGAGATGACCTTGTGGAGGGGATGATTGAGCAGGTGGCTCTGTGGCATAGGATTTGTGCTACCAACTTATAGACTGGTGGTGTTCGATTCCAGATGTGTGCTTCAGGCTACTTGTGTGTGTCCTTGAACACTTTTGGCCCTATTGTACAACCGGTGCAAAGCAGCACAAACCCTAGTGCAGGTGTCATTGCTAATTTCCATCCGATGCAGTTGTCATTTTTGCACCCACTGCCCGCGTCCTACAAATAACAATACCACTTGCGCTCCTGTGGTTGTGTTGGTCGAAAAATGAGCTGGCGCGTTGATATCTTTCATCAGCAGACATTGCTTGCACCTTAGACCACCAATAACCAGGTGTAAATCTAATGCTGTCTAGCGCTGTACAAAGAGTGCAACAATTAGATGCACTTGACATCAGAGGCTTCACAATGCATGTACGCTCTGCCTGCACATATTGTTGACAGTCACCTGCAATGGTGTCATATTAATATGACAGCAGCATAGTATGGCCACTGTAGGCAAGAAAAAAATATTTTGCAAAAATCTAATTTTACTCTCTCTCTCTTTCAGAGACAGGTGAGATATGCTTAAAATACACTACAAAAGTAAATTGAAACAACTGTTCAACAAAATAAGAGTAAACTTAGCAAAAAACCCAGAAAAACCTCACAATGCTGATGCACTGCTTCACCTCTGAAAACCTTTGGTGTCTGTTGTGTACTCTGACAGGTTGGAGTTAATCTGTTGATGAGCCATTAATCTTTTTTTCCTCTTCCGTCTGCTTCCTCAATACAACAGTACTGTATGCCTGGTGCAGTTCAGTTTAAATTGATAGACAGGTGCTACTCTGATTGGTTGATATCATGTTTGGACTACAAAATGGCATGAGTAATGAACATGATAAACCCAGCCCTTGAACGCACAGTGTCCAGCTTTGTGCTGGTATTTCCCGCCACTTAAATAGCAAAGTGCGCTGGGGCACGCCCCAAATGGGTTTGCACCCTCTGCACAAGTCTGTTTTGCATCTGCCATTAAAATAGAACCCTTCATCTGCATTGTCCCAGTCCACACAACTGTAAATGAGTACCGGCCTTGGCTGGTGAAGTAATGTCCGATGGACTTGGTGTCCCGTCCAGGGAGACAAATGTCATTCGCTTCACACTACGGTGTCTGGGAATTTGCATTGGCCTGATGGGCCTTAGAGCCTGAATAGGATGGTTGACAGTCAAATAGCCCCATGCCGACCAGCCCCATCACCAACTTGCTCCGTCACTAACTAGTCCCCACTGTATATGCCAGGTAGAAATTATGCCCAAATGTCTGTTCAGTATTAACACAAATGGTCTCAGTAGGTGAAAGTTAAAGTGTCAGACATGCCAGCGTCTCAGGCAGCTCAACCAATCACACCCCAGCTGAGTACTCATTCAAGTTGTCATACGAGTGGATTTCAGTGTATGGACAGATGTCACCTAACATACTATAATAACACCTTAAATCTAGTAATCATTGACTTTGTGTAGCTAAATGTTGTTCTGTATTACTTTAAATTAAAATGTATAATAATGTGAATGAGTGTTTCTGTTTATTATTTGGTTTTCAATGAATACTGTATGGTTGACACACACTAAAAATGTTTGTTTGACGTGGTCAATTTTCTCTTATTTTCATATAAGAAATATTCCAGTTGGTCACAATAAAAGCCCCATTAGGTCATCAGATTACTTATAAGTTTCCATCATAACTAGTGGGGCTAGTTGGTCATGTGGCTACCTGGTTATAGGGCTACTTGATAATAGGTCTAGTTGGTGTGGGGCTAGTTGACTGTAAATCTATAGGACTTACTTACTACCACAGTGTCCACCCTGTGAATTTTGACTGGTTGAACGGGGGCTGACACCTGTGAAAATCCACCACTATCTCCTTGATCTTGGAGGTGTTCGGTAGGAGACAGCGCTTGTCGCGCCAGTTGCTGAAGGCTTTCGTCAGTCAGCTGTACTCCCCTTCTTCATCATCGAGCTTGTCTGTAGGTGTATGTGGTTGGATGGTGTTAAATGCTCTTGAATAATCAAAGAAAAATAATTCTCCCATAACAACCTCTCTGTACCTCTGCATATTTTGGTTGTAACAAGTGGTTATTTGAGTAACTGATACCTTTCAAACCAGTCTGGCAATTTTTCTCTGACCTCTGCCATCAAGGCATTTTGCCCAGAGAACTGCCATTCATTGGATGTTTTTATTAAATTTTCCACACCAATCTCTGCAGACCCTGGAGTTGCAGGAGCTGTGTGTGAAAATCCCAGTAGATTAGCAGTTTCTGAAATGCTTAAACCAGCCAGTCTGACACTAACCACACCACGTTCAAAGTTACTTATGTCACCTTTCTTTCCCATTCTGATGCGTGGTTTAAACTTTAGCCGATCCTCTTGACCATGTATACATGCCTAAATGCATTGAGTTCTTAGCACATGATTGGCTGATTAGATATTTGCTTTAATGAGAAGTTGAACAGGTGTACATAATGAAGTGGCCAGTGAGTGTACATCAGTGTGTTATAAAGTGAGTACCAACCTTCATCTGCTGGTAATCATTGGCATACTTGACAGAAAAGAAAAATTACATGGAAGCAGATATACACATGTGCATACAGTCTGTTCCTTCCTCACTCACACTGAGGTGGGGCTCGGCCCGGTGTAGTGTGCGGCCAACCTCTGTCCTTTGTTAGCTGCTCTGTGGGCTTGTTCAACATGTCTTATTAATGACACTAACACAGGGCCGTTTCCGCCTCTGTGTCTGGATCTGCCTCCAGCTCTAATACTGGGCCCTTTGACACATTATTCTCGGGCGTTGGCGTGCAAAGTTACACATGCACACTTGGTATTAAGACACAGTCTGGCTCTTATTTTCAGTACGTAGCACTTTTCTTATTATTGATGATATAGTGCAGTGTTATGCTGTCTGGGCTATTTTGTGTTGACCCGTCAGATGTTCTTCATTGTTGGAAATGACCACCAGATGCTTGACAAATTTCTGCTAAATGTTTGTCTAGGAAGACAATCCCCTGCTCAGGTGTCAACATGTTTTCACTCCTGGTTGTGTAACAGTGACTCCATTATTATGGCCAGGGTTGTGTATGAAATACACAACTAAATCTTCTCTAAAATGAGAAGACTGTGAAGAATAAAGGTGGCTCAGAAAAAGTTAAAGCATTGACTTTATGCTATAGTTGCTATAGTTGAAAAATATTAGTGGACAGACATTCATGTCAGTCCACTTTGACATTTCATTAACTGGTCAGCTTCTGACAATTAGGAGTAACGTAGTGTAGGAGTGTTCAATCCCTTTCTCACTTAAAGCCAAGTTCAGGACAGCAGTTACAACAATCGTGTTGTCACTTAACCCTGAAATTCCAGGTGGAGCGGGGTGTGCGATCTTCTCTCCTCATTTTACTGCTGTTTATATTCACAGCAGTTTCCTCTCTCATGTGAAAATCTTTGTGGATCACAGAGAAACACCTGTTAGAACACTACACACGTAACATAGAACCAGTGTTACACTCCAGTAATTTCTGTCTTCCACTTGGCACAACGGCAAACACAGCACTACGCAAGCATCAGCCCTAGTTCCAACCTGACACAGTTGTGGTTTTTACATATGGCACCCACTTTCTTTAAGTACGAAACACACTTGCGCTCAGCTGCATGCCCATGGACGTGTTTGTCTAAAAATGATTTGTGGTCAGGCACACTGCAGGTGGAATGTGATTGTGAGGATGGAGAAAGCATTTGCACCATAGACCAGCAAAAACCCAGATTAAAGTTCAGGTAGTGTTTCTCTGGTATATAAAGACCACAATATTCAAAAAGACTCACATGATTGGTCCACCACACACATAACAATAATAATTATATTTCGTTTGTCCAATTACTTATGGCCTCTGAAAATAGAGGGACTGTGTATAAAAATGGCTGTAATTCCTAAATGGCTAATGCAGTATTTTCGTTAACTCCCTCAACCCCAGAAAAGCTGAAAGTCTACACTTGATTGGTTCATTTCAACTCCACTGCGGTGGTGTACAGAGGTAAAATGACAAAAACTGTGTCACTGTTCAAACACATATGGACTAGACTGAACAAAATACAGAGTCCTGCTACTAAATGGAAAAGACCATTATGTATTATTATTTATCTAAACCTACAAATTGCAGGCGCTTGTGGCGCCTGCAAAAAAAAAGAAGATTTTTTTTATTAATTTTTTTTTATTTTTCGTCACTTGATTTACAAATGATCCAGAATGCAGTGGCGCATCTGGCTTTCAATCATCCCAAAACGGCACATTACCCCACTCCTTACCGAACTCCACTGGCTACGCATCGATGCCTGCAGCAATTTCAAGTCACTAATTCTTACCTACAAAGTGACGACTGGGTCTGCACCCATCTACTTAAATGCTCTCATAAAGGCTTATGCTACCACTTTACCGCTGCGCTCCTCCAAGGAGCGGCATCTGGCACTGCCATCCCTACACACAAGGCAATCCAGACTATTCTCGTTTGTGGTCCCCCGATGGCAAAACGAGCTACAAATTGCTATCAGAGCAGGGGCGTCCCTCTCTACTTTCAAGAAGCTCTTGAAAACCCAGCTCTTCTGAGAGTACCTCCTCTCCTAACATCTCTAACAACCCTAACATGCCGAACTCACACTTACCATGCATTTCTTTTCTCTCACTACCTTTCATTCCCTTCTCAAATTTCACTCTCTGGTATCAACTTACATTTTTGTACCATCACTGGATGAAATGTATGTGTGTAAAGATGGTATTCATCATTACGCTGAAGTCTCTTTTAAATTGAAACATAGTATTTATTGTTATGCTGAAGTCCTCCTTCAAACTCTGTAGCTTGATTGTGATTCCTCACTTGTAAGTCGCTTTGAATAAAAGTGTCAAATGAATGTAATGTGTTTCAAATTTGTTTGTTTTTTTCTCTATTGAGCATTAGATAAAAGCAGGTGTATTCACACAGAATAGGTGTGTAGCAGTGTGGTTTTACCAGCCTAAATATTTTGTCATAGATATTATCACTTGGCTGTGGCAGAGAGATGGCTACTTGTGGGAGGTGGGGATGGACCGGTTGTCTGTCTGGTGGTTGCCAATCAGGATCTAGGACGGTTCTGTAATGTGGTGGATGTGGCAACTAGAAGCAGTGCATAAAGCCCCGCAGGTGGGATGTGCCAGGGTGGAAGAAATGCAAATCAACCTTTTTTCACACAAATGAAACAATCCTTTTTTTTTTTTTAATTACTCAGTCAATATACAATAACTTTCATATGAGCCAAAGATCAACTCTCTATCATAAGTAGTTCCTGAGATACTCAAGAAAGAATTTTTCCCAACCAACCATGGTTACGATAGTAACCAAATTAACAAATCATGAAAGCCCTTCCAGAGAACTTTTGTATGAGCCAAACATCAAGTCTCTATCTTAAGTGGTTGCTGAGATATGACCGAAAGGTCACTTGGCGGGATGTCATAACAGACAGACAGACAGACAAGGGGTTGGGCTCCCGGTGGAGTACCACTAGGTGGTCTGTCCATTTCATGGGACATCCCACAATGAATGGGACCAGCGCATTGTCCCAGACCTGACCTGATTTGATATTATGTTAGCTTGTTGTGCTCTTGGAGGCTATCTCCCTGTCCTACAGTCAGGGCCAGTTTGACTTTTAATAATGCACTGAGGCCTACCTATAGTTCTTATGTTCACACAGCCCCACTGGGCTACAGCTACGCATGTATTGCATGTGTATGCATGTCATTAGTCTTTTATGTCCACCATCAGGCCTAACAAACACACTATTGTGTCCACATTCACACCTAAAGCTGCGTGTGTGTTGAGGTGTTAATGGCAATACCAGATTCAGCCAAAGGGTGTAAGGTACCTCACAGCACTACACAACATCCCAGCTGAAATAAAATGTCATTCAAGCAATAAATTGGCGTCAGTATATGAACATTGAATAAACAGTACACTACTTGCCCACATTCAAAACACTGAAAATTATGTTTTCTTAAATATTGTCGCTTACTCCCTCTTGATTCAAGTTGGGATATCATGATGTCTGTCACATGTTGTTCACATGATTCCTACTAGACTAAAGTTTAGTCGCAGAGTTTCCCTCACGGTTCTATCACCGCAAGGGCTGATGGGGTGGAATTCTGGTAAACTCGCCGAGCGAGCAGCCTGATAAGCCATGCAAACTCAGTGTAAACAATTGACTGCATTACCTACACACTGTGTTCAGCTACACAAGTAGACAAGTCTGCCAAGTTATAAAATTTGCTTTTAAGGAGCATAAGGTGTTTAAAGAAGGTGGAAGTGGAAAGTTCTGCAATTCCCATTTCACGGATCCCCTGATTGTGTGAAATTTTTGCTATGGTTTTGTTCTGGAAATTTAGAATACATACATAGATTAATACTGTATTTGAAGCATATTTAGACACAACTGGCAAGATTACAAATTGAATTCAATGTATTTATAATCTGTTAGGAAATTGGGAATCTAAACAACCTGTACAATACAGAACACTACTTTTTATTAGAAACAGCTGCAGTTCTTCAAGTTACTTTCATAGTATACCACGTTTTGGACATAAAAGTCCATGTTCGTTCTCTTTTTTGTGTGAACTTACAAGTTGGTATGATCCACTTTCCTTTTTTCCCTTTATTTATGCCTTGCTCTTGCGGTTTCAAGCCTTGGCCTTGGGCTGGGCCTTAGTGGTCAAAGCCTTGGCCTTGGCCTTGAGGGTTTGGGCCTTGACGACAACATTGGTATGACAGGGGTAAAAAAAAAAAAATGGATTATAGGTTTTATTTTCCCATGTGGGGTTGTTTAATTCTGACAAATATGAGGGTATATGGCTGATACGGTTTGTCCTTTTGTGTCTTTGTACTGCTGTGTCAGTGACACTTCCTCCTGATTATTGCTCACTCTCACTGGTTATTTCTCAGTTGGATTTGTTCTGTGTTGAGCTGGATTCTTCTAGGTTTTGTAACGGTTCTAGTCAAGGACCCCATTGCAGAGAACTACAATGGATGATGGTTGAACAGATTTTATTGTCCAATAAACAAATAATCGATCTACAGCAGCACACAAAGGCAGGAGGAATGGACATTAACTAGGCTTGGGTCAGGTACACAGAGATCAGTCCAAAAATAGCCTCAGCTACTCTGATGGGAAAAACCAGAATCGTAATCCAGAGCCAGGCAGAGTTCAGTAACCAGAGTTCAAATAACAACTACAGTCTTTCACGGGGTAAGGCAACAGAATTGTCAAAACACAGAATAATCTCAGCCACCCGAGTTTACGATAACAACAGAATGAATACTGTAACCAGAAGTTTCACTAAGAACAGAATGTCCAAAACATAGAAAGTGTTCAGTAATTCAAAGTCTCATTAATCACAGGATATCCAAACCATAGAATGAGATCAGTAACTAAACAGGGCTCGAAATACCCACCTGCAACCTGAAATTTGCAGAAATTTTTTAAATATATATGAACAATATAAACAAATATATAATAAATATATAAGTATATTTATTTTGCATAAATATAAACAACATGCAATTTTACAGGCAAAAAAACAAAACTTCGGAAACCCCAACAGTTACCTCGGCAGTAATCGTTAGTTTCCGCCCAAGCAGTTGCTGCAGGGCTCTCCCTAAAGAATGGAACAATGTCGCTGTACCATCATACTGATTTTCAAAATTAGGGTCTTCTGTTTTTCCTGGTGATTTTGCTTAACTTCATCAAAATTCGCCTGATTCAAGCTTCACATCGTCAATTTTCACTGTTGCTGAGAAAAGCACGCCTGCCTTGGGAACGCACACCACTCATAACAGGAATAAAAAGGAAACTTTTAATGTGTGAAAATAACCGTTCCTGTTTAGGTACCCTCGTAAAATGTTTGTAATACAACACTGTATTTTTAAAATACAAACAGATACAAATAATTTGTGGTTTTGAAAAAGGTTTTTACCTCGGACTCGTGCGCATTTTAACATTGAACAGTTCAAAAGAACAGACATGAACGTATAAATTTTTTGTGCTTTTGATAAGCCAACTGTGTATTCCTTCTTCGTTTTGTATTTCCATATGTCTCTATATCGGTTAGGATCCATGTCTGAAAAAAAATCCTTGCACAGCAACATAGAACACACGGCTGAATGCTCAGCGCCTGTAAAATAGCTGCATGTCACCTGTCATCCTCACAGAAGGCACACTGAACCACACTCACACAGAAATGAAACTTCCCTCATTCTCTGTGTGGTCGATCCCTTTGTCTGACAGGTCACCACTCGCTGTGTATCCAGTCAATGGACGGGATGCTGATGTTCTTCGAGCAGGACAGCTACTCCTTTGGAAGGTTCCTCTGTGGTTTCCTTCTGCCAGGTCCACTGGTCTACAACCCCAGAACAGACAGCTTTCTCACCGTGTCCTCTGCAAGACAACTGGAGTGCTACAAGTTGGTCCACACACAATTTTAAAACTTGCTTCGTGTTACCAAAAAAACATGTCCACTCAAGTTAATGTTGATCCCATAAAGAAAAAGGTGAAATGCTCCCACTCTGTTGTTCTGCATAACAGCTATGAAACAAATGATAATGATTTTCTTCTTTGAATTCAGTAAATTGAAACTAAAACCAAACAAAAACATACTCGTGTGACAGACAGAGAAAAAGAAAATCTGTCAGAATAGGCAGTGCAATGAACGAATGGGTGCAGGTTTGCTTACTGCACAGTCGAAAAATTAACAGAATTCCTGACAAACTGCACTCAATCAAAGCTATAATTAAAATATATATGCAGAGCAAGTGAACCATGTTTGCATATTAGAAACATCATTTTGGTGTTTGTAATATCCAAACAACATCATACTATAAAAGTATTTTTATAATGCTTTCTTTTTAGTGGTGAACTTATATTTTACAGATGTTTCAAAACATCCAAAATTACCTCATGGCTGACAGAGGGATCATTCTATTATATGTTTTCAGATTTTTTTCTGTGTAATTTTAATGCCACTATACTGATAACACAGTAATACAGCATATTACACAACAATACAATAACATAATATATAACATAATTATTTAATACTTAATAGTAATAATGCTGCCTCTGTGAGTAACGGCTTGCTTAAATTTAATGTCTGAATAGAGCTCATGCACCATGCATGGGGACCGGGGAGCCTCCACTGTGTATAGTGCTTCAGACTGACTTGGAAGAGGTACAAAACCGGAGAAAGACAACATGTGACATTAGCAATTGTTGGAGTAATTCAGCATTTTTCTCATTGTTGTGATCCATTTCTCATTTTGCTGATGTCTCAGTTCCATCTTACAAAGAAATTGTGTGAAGGAGTTCAACATGAACCTGGCAGTTTAATATTTAAAATTTTCCAGAGTATATAAAAGGTATGTTTTATACTGACAGTATTGCCTCAATGCAAATTCAGTGGGATGAGAGCATTGGGCGAAGAGACATGCTCATGGGCATGTCTCTTCCTGAGTTGCTTCTGCAAATGATGCTTATGGACTTTGGGATTGTTCATTTTTGTAGTATCTTAGATGACCACTGGGACAAATTGGCAGCAAAGAGGATTTGTTGTTTGTGTCGGCCTTATTAAAACAACCATGACATGATTGATTGGAATGAATGCATTGAAGTTAACTAGAAAGGCACTCAGAGAGTGCAAACCCGCCAAGCTCAAATAACTTTTCGATGTAATACTATCTCAGGATGTGCAAGCCCACGGTTTTGCCACAATAAGTGATTCAAGTTTGCTTGACCTTGACTTGGACATTCAGGGTCACTCAAGGTCATTTCTAATTGTGTCTTTTGAAAGCCGATATATGACTTGCTTCTAATGTTCAATAGTAACCATGGGGCTATCTGCTCTATTTCAGGAGTTACAGGCCCTTGAAATGGTTTTCCAATCTATTTGCAATGGGCGAAAATTTCAAAGTTTGATTGACAGTGATTTTGACCTCCGATGGCATATTTAGAAAGGCCACATATGACTTCATAGTCATGTCTAATAGTAATTATGAACCAATCTAGCACTGTTTATCCACTATAAGCTATCAAAGTTTGAGTGACCTTGATTTTGACCTTCAAGGTCACTCAAGGTCAAATGTAAGAGTCCTTTTGAAAGCCCATATATGACTTCCTATTAATGTTCAATAGTAACCATTGGTCTATCTGCCCTATTTCTGGAATTACAGGACTTTGAAATTGGTTTTCCTATCCATTTGCATTGGGCGAAAATTTCAAAAGTTTCACCATTTTGTAATGCTATGAGCCTGGCTGTTCAAAAATTAATGGGTTCATCCTTGCATGAAAGGTAACTTGTGTGCCAAATTTGGTTGAAATCCGCCAAGGCGTTCTTGAGATAATTTTGCTAAAAGACAGACAGACATACACACAGACAGACACACGCAGGCAAAAACAATAGGCCCGCAACTTTTGGCAGCGGGCTTAATTAGAATACATACATCATGCAAAATCTTTTTTTTCCCCCTTTACCTGTAAGTGTTTCTTACTGGCCTCTGTATTATAGTCAGTCACGGTTGTAGCTTATTTCAGCTGGTGGGGGCAGGGTTATTTGTTCCCTTGGTGGGAACAGTTTAGTGAAGATTAAACAGTGTTCTTTCTCAACTCCACGTACACCCTGGAATTGCCACCAAACCATGCATTGCAGCTGCTCTTGGTAATATCCACAGTGCCCTTTGACTTGAAACACCTCCTTCTGTGAAGATTTCCAAGTCTGTTGCATTCCTCTGCAATCTACAGGGTTTTGTCACAGATGGTCTCCAACATTGCATGAGGTTCATTGGTCATGTCCATGTCTGCAAGTCCTCTATCCAGAAAACATTTTAAGCCGGCTCCCATTGCAGATTTTTGGCCCCAATTTCCGCCCCGATTCCAAAAATGAAGAAATCGGGCCTGATTTATTAAAATAGCAGGCAAAATCCATGTTCCCAATTATTATTGCAGACTACACCCGAGTATGGACGAGTCCCATGACACGAGTGCTACTCAGTGTCTCTGCGGTACTCCCGCACTTATTACCATGCTTTCCCACAAAGCTCCGTGGTTATTACCACACTTTTGCACAAAGCTAAAATATATCTAACTGTCTTCTTTTTAAGAACACAACATGCTTTTTGTGAGATTTATGCTATGGATTTATGTTGCAGAGGAGAATCAGAAGGAGGCTTCTGCTACCCGAACCGTATTCTAGCCAAGACATATTCAGTGACTTGGAAATGTTCACGTATCCATCCCCTGACTTGTCTCAAGACAACTGGCTGTAAAAGTGATTTATTCCTTATATTTTGAATAAATTGCCCTGTCCCATCTTTTTTTGAATGTGTTGCAGGCCTTAAATGCAGGAATGGATGTATATTAACAAATGAAATGAAGTTGACCAAACAAAATATGGAATATCTTGGGTTCATACTGTCTGCAATGAAATAGAAGTCAAAGTAAGGATCACTGCGTTTTGCATTTTCCATATCGTCCCAACTTTTTCTGATTTTGGGTTGTACAAATCAACCAACCATCCCACCCAAGTGAAAACATAACTTCTCTTACAGAGGGAATTAGTACATAATACAAACACGGCTGATTTTGTCAAACAAGAAGAGTCGTTTCTCACTTCTTAAATTGCAATAAAATGCATCTGAGACTGTCAGAGTTCCATGTTATGAATGCTAGGACAAGCATTCAGTCGGGGTAAGTTGTCAGAAGCAGGACTTACCCTCTTAGGGGGATTTTCCGAAATGTGTAGCCGTGGTTACAGCTTTACTGACTGTTTTATATGTATATATTTTGTATCAGATTACAGGGTTAAGGCTTCACTGACAGCTGTACAGTTAATATCAGATGACTTGTCAAACTGTTTTTCCCTGCTCAGTTTATTTGGCCTGTTGGACTCTCTCCTGCTCTGATGAATGAGAGCTGGAGTTGGGCTCTCCCTCACTAACTCTTTCTCCCTGTTTCTCTCTCACTCTCTCTCACTCTGTGAGTGTGTGTGTGTGTGTGTGTGTGTGTGTGTGTGTGTGTGTGTTTGTGTCTGTGTGTTGGCGTC
>OMMV01193269.1:0-12654 GCA_900302635.1 Chatrabus melanurus
TCAGTAATGTTGCATAGTTATGGACATCCAATAAATTCACAACTGTTGAAATTTATTTGACATTTAAATAATTATAATAAGAAAACACCACATATATCAGCAAAATGCAAGTGTTATTCCAAGTTATTTTATTCTTTCCTTCTTCAGTTGGCCCCCCTGAGAGAACAGATCCTGGTGAATAGTCCCGACCTAGGCGCCATGGTGGGCAAGTGGTTAGTGCACTTGCTTCCAGAAGGTTTCTGGTTCAAAACCAATGCCCATTCTCCATCTAATATGGAGTTGCGTAAGGAAGGGCATCTGGCATAAAACTTGTTCCAGATCAACATGCAGATCCATATCAGATCTGCTGTGGTGATCTCAAGCATGAATGGAAAAATCAAAAGAACTTACTTTCAATATTGAAGCATGTTGACAAGTCATACTTTTAACATAATATTGTTTCTCAGAATAATAACTTAAATATATGTCTAAAAACCTTTCATAATTTCATTTCATCTATCTATAATGGTGTCACAGATATTGAGATATTGATATTTGAGATGCTAGTAATTTGATTCTAGCTAGTCAAATTATTATCTCACTTTTATATCTCAGATATCTGCCTGACTGAGAATTTTGACTAGTCAAATCTGTGGGTCATGACACGCCAACACATTGCTCACAGTGGATTCTGGTTGGTTTTTATTACCAATGGCAGTGAATGCAAGCATGAATTTTACATAGAAAGCATTAAGACGATACAAATCAAACCTTGGACTACCCTGCTTATCTTTGAATATCGAGGAGAGAGAGAGATGAGAGAAATCTCATTTTCAAAAAATTACTGCAAAAGGAAATATATAAATAGAGTACCCAGCAGTAGGGCTATAAATTAACTCAGGAGAGATTGAAAGCATTGTTCCTCTGAACCTTAATATTGCATAATGTAGTTAGGAACACATTTACTTATGCACTTTACGAACAACATATATTTCTAGTGATTTTATTAAATTAATATAGGGACTACTTAACCTACACTTGATTGCTAACAATTTTTTTAACATGACTAGGTTGTTAAAAGGGAACTTATCCTTTAAGAGTTTTTTTTTTTGTCTTTTTGTAGGTTGCAGTTTCAGAACACCTTCCAGCAGGCAGCGCTGTCATCACAGTAACCGCTACGGATCGAGACTCTGGTGAGAATGGGAAGATTACCTACCGAGTGATGTCATCAAGTAGGGGTGTCTTCTACATTGACCCAAGCAATGGTAAGATTACTATATGTAATTTTTTTTCCTGATTGTTTTTAGTATTTTTGGAACCAAGGCTTATCTAAGTTGGACTTCACAAGAAATCTGTCCTGAAGGACGTGTGGCTCCTGTCAAATTGGTACTGTAGAGCAGAGGGATGGGTATTCTGGCACTCAGTGATATTTGAGTCCTCCTTGATTTGATCCAGAAAAAGTAGGTTAAGGTCGGCGCCCTGTGAACTCATACAAGAGGGTTGTGAGTTTGTATCTGTGATGATTTAGTGTTGAATAATTGCACAGCAAAGGACACAGACTCACGCATGTGTGGACGGGGTCCATTTCTATTGCTCCAGCACCACGACGGCAGGAGCTAATAAAAAATGTTATCTCCTGAAGGCTCTTGAACTATTAGAGCTTCTATTTATTTGCAACAGACATTGCAGAATTCTTTGTTCATTCAAATCACTGACAGTAAGCTTTCGCATTATTTGCCTCAGATGTTTTGCTTGAGAATGCATCTAAAAATAATCACATTTTGAAAGCAGACTTTTTTCTTTACCTCGAGCTATTGCAGCTCTTTCAGAAAGAGGTCTTTTTTCTTCTTTTCCCTCCTTCAGAATGTGTCAGACTCATTGCTATAAGTAATTGTAATTTAATAATTTTGTTCATAGCAGACTACGCTATTTAATGAACAATTTACAACTGTGGAAAGAAAAAAAACTTTTGAAGATACTGGTTTACTGAATATGTTCAACTGTATGACATTTCTCCTGTTCTTGTTCCCCACAGGTACTCTGTTCATCAACCAAAAGTCTGAATTTGATTTTAAGAACCCAACCATCATGGTGGTAATTGAGGCTCGGGACCAGGGCACCCCATCCCTTTCATCCATTACCACTGTTCAGGTGCAGGTGTCTGATGTCAACGACAATGCCCCCATCTTCCACCAATCAGAGTACAGGGCCACTGTGTCTGAAGATGGTCTCCCTGGATCTACTGTACTGACATTAGAAGCTGTGGATGGAGATACGTCCCGGAACAACTGTGGTTTTGATTTTGTTATTGCTCATGGCAACTTGGGTAATGCCTTCCAGATTGAGAGCAGTGTTCACTTCGTGGAGGGGCGTGGCTTCCAGACAATTGGCAGCCTTATCCTGGTGGAGGAACTGGACTTTGAAGCAGTGCCAAGTTACAACTTGACAGTGGTGGTGTCGGACCGCGGCATCCCTCAGCGTAGCTCCAGCGTGCCGGTCATCATCAGTGTTACAGATGCCAATGATAACCCTCCAGTTTTCACCCGAGCAGAGTACAACATGGTGCTCAGTGAGAGTGTGACAGCAGGGACAGAGATTTTGCATCTATCTGCTACAGATCCAGATTCTGCTCCCAATGGAGAGGTGCAGTACTCCATAAGCTCAGGGGATGAGTCTGGACTGTTCAAGGTGGACCGGTGGACTGGAGCGTTGAGGCTGCAGAGACCTCTGGACAGTGAAAGACAGTCACCTCATTTGATTGTTGTCCAGGCTACTGATGGCAAAGGGAACTTTGCCTTAGCCCCAGTCAGTATCAACGTGAAGGACGTCAACAATAATAAACCCTTCTTCCCCCTTAAGGTAGTAACTGCAAGTATCAGGGAAAATCAACCCCAGAATGCTTTAGTCACCATGCTGCATGCAATCGACCATGACAGAGGCATTTTTGGACAGCTGAGATACTACATGTTAGACAACCCTAAAGAGGGGAGAGAGGCTTTCATCATCAACCAAACCTCAGGGGAAGTACGGACTCGCTCTGCTTTTGACTTTGAAAAGGTGAACTTTTTTCATTTTGTGGCTGCTGCTATGGATGCTGGTAACTATTCTGCCACTGTTACAGTACAGGTGTATGTTGCAGGGGAGGATGAATATGATCCTGTTTTCAAATCTTCGGAATTCTCCTTCCAGGTGCTGGAAGGAGCAAAGAAAGGTGACATTATAGGCAAAGTGCAAGCAAAAGATGAAGATGGAGGTGTGGATGGCATTGTCCTGTACACCTTGGAAGACCAGTCACCTTATTTCGTAGTCAATAAGTCAACTGGTTCAATTTCCCTAAAGATAGACAGTCACAGTAGGCATTTGAGCCGCTCTAAAAGAGAGGTGCGTCTGATGACACTGGACGTTACTGCCCACAGCCCTCTGCAGACATCCCGCAAAACAGTGGCCAAAGTTACCATTGACGTGACCCACACATCTTTTGGTCTCACCTCAAACATGAACATGCTGCTTATCAGTGTCATAGCAGTATCTTTGGGGACCATAGTCATACTAATCATAATTGCTGTGGCATTATTTTTTGTAAAATTAAGGCGCCAGAAGAAAGAGCAAAAAACATGTGGCCGAAAACCTGCTTCAGGTACAGTACTGCACAAGCTTGAGGAAACAAAAATAGCAGCAAATGAAATGATTTACCATCAAACCATTCCTGGATATGTAGCAGATCAAAGCGCGAACAGCGGTGGTCCGTACATCCGTGGTGGCTCCCTGGATCCCTCCCATTCCAGTGGGCGAGGCTCAGCAGAAGCAGAGGCAGCAGAGGATGATGAGATCAGAATGATTAATGAATACCCTCGAGTGTCCAGTATTTCCTCCTCCATGCAGGAGCGCATCTCTGCACGAGGTCCGGACTCTGGCATCCAGCAAGATGCAGACCAGTTATCAGATGTGTCTGGTGAGCCTTCGATAGATGCCAGCCATTGGTTCAAAGGGAAGAAACTGAGCAGCATAAATGGTTCACTGTTAGCTGGCCAGGTGCCAGTCTACAGGGATGAGGGAGGTGGGTATGTAGGTGTAGGACGGGGACTCAGCATATCCCACCCTAAAGACTATACTTTTCCAGAGGATGGGAAGCCTGCTGTGGATGGTTCCCTGACTGCCATTGTGGCCAGTGACGAGGAGCTGAGAGGCAGCTATAACTGGGACTACCTGTTGAACTGGTGTCCTCAGTTCCAACCCTTAGCTAATGTTTTCACAGAAATCGCACGTTTAAAGGATGAAACTGCTCCCCCTCATCCGCGCAGGTCATTTCATCACAAAGCAAAACCAGAGTCAAGAATTGACCCCCCACCTCTTATAACCTCTGTGGCCCATCCCGGGGCCAAAACTGTACCTCCAAAGCAGGCTGTAGGGAGGACGTTCCCTCATCTGGCTTCTTTTCGGAGATCTCCCATCAGTGTGGAAGGATCCATCTCCTCAGTCGCCATGTCTCCAAGTTTCTCTCCTTCCCTCTCACCGCTGCATGCTGCAAGGTCTCCGGCGATCACACCTTTCAGTGTCTCCCAGGGACCTTTAGCATCACTTATCAGCACAACTGAACATAATTTGGAGCACAGTGAAGAAGCAGAGCTGAGGATTTAAGTTCTGCAGTTGAATCTTAAAGGGACAAGCCTTTATTTTGATATTGTTTGTTTTGAAACAGTGAATGTAGACATGCACCATTTCAAAATAAAATCAATATCATGGGGCCGAAAACAAAGATTTGGTGATGCTGTTTTGAAGTGGAACAACTTGAACAACAGAAATTGAGTCATTTTGTCACAGACTTTTTCTACTGTAGGACCACAGAGACTGTAGCGCAAAATGACTCAGTGGCTATCAGGTCAGAGAGTCAACAAACTGAAACAGCAATGTCCAATATGGCAACAAGTCAATGTCATCGCTGTAATAAACATTGCTGACAAAAAGTTTTGGAATCATCCACAGCCAAATGTATCCGATTTTACCTTCCCATTTTTTGTATATTTTGTTCTGTATTTGCCCACATAGTGGGCATGGTGTTTCTGCCATTCATTGTCTTTCAGTTGCGAGCTAAACCTGTTAGCTGACACTGACATGAAGGCAGGCACTGGTAGAAAGAGCACACCGATGAGCCCACAAGTTCAACTACAGCTGTTCATAATTTTCCATAATCCATCCAGCATCACTAACTATCCAGCAGGTGGCAGACACATGTATAGAATATTACAAAGACAAAACAAAAGTTGCTTTTTTTGATTGATGTGGTTCACCAAAGTTCACCATCTAATCACTTCACCCCCACCCCTCCCCCATGACCCTTAACTAGAATAAGCGGATTCAGAAAATGGATGGATGGATGGACTAACGAGATGATAGCATTTATTGTCTTTGAATTTTGAATTATTGCTCACACAACTTGGCTAAGAAGAACCTACCTGCCCACTCATCTACATTTTTTGCTGTACAAGACCTACGCTGTTACCAGTTCAGGGAATATGACTTTTACAGAAAGCATTGTCCTTTTGGAACTGTGTGTTGCTGTTCTGATACGTTGTGACGTTGCCATTTTGATTTGTGGCTTTTCTGATTTGAAACCACTCAGTGCTATTTTTTTTAATAGTCCAAACAGATGAAGGTGTTGTGCTTCATGAAGAAAAGAAAAATAAACTACATGACTAACAGGCCAAAATGGACTATGCTTGGTTTTGTTCCTATTCTCTTTACTCTCCTGTTAATCAGTGTTAATTTGCACATTCAAACTGGGGATTCATACATGATGTCAATATTTTGTACAAAAGCATTGTTTATATTTTTATACTTACATATGTTTTCTGACAAGAAATGACATTACAGTGTCAAAAGGTTGCTATAACCTTGGAATATATTTCTATATTTGTATATTTGTAGTTTGTACTGTAAGTTGTTATTGATGTTTTCTTGTAATGGTTAATCTTATGGTTGAAAATGAAGCTTTTTGTTAATTCTTTGATTTGGGATTTTTGCAACAGATTGTAAATATTTATAGACAGACATGTCATTGCTCGAACAAATGCAACATCAGTCAGAATAGAGCATTGTGGGATTTTCTACACGTCCGGTGTTTGATCTCACATCAAAAGGTACTGTAATCATGAATGTGAAAAGCCACCAAGTTGTCTTAGTCCCTTCATTATCGGTGAAGGAAAATGGAACTTGACATCCAATGATTCTTCTTTCAGGTGCCCTGGCTTTAATTTATCACACCAAGCCTTACTGTTCCATCCCAGTTTTCATTGTGCATTGTGAAAATGATGTTCGAGATCATTCAGGAGTTATTGTATAACTTTGTGACATCATCAGCCTTTGTCTTTATAGTAGACTTTATTGATTACTGCCAAAATAACTGTTGCTCAACAGACTTTACTTATAAATTGTAACTGAATGTTATTTTGGACAAATGTCCCTCCCTAACAACAGAACTATATAACTGATGAAAAATAATGCTAAACGTTTCAGACATTAGGAAGAAATGATGGAAAAATATATTTTTGGGAACATTCAGACATGACCAGAGAATGTTTTCTAGTTGCTAGAAAACTAGAAAAGCCATTTATATCTTCATCCATAACTTATATTTTGTAGTGTGTGGCTTTTACACAGATTCTGTTGCCATAAATATGTTCATGTTCAAAATGTTGCTTTTTAAAGCCTTTACAAGGAACCAAGTGTTATTGTGAAAGAGTTTAGTTTGCATAATCCCCATTTTTAGACCACATATTATTTTAAGCAACCCTAACATTACTACATGTTATTATTTATTATGTAGATAGCTCTCCAAAACTGGCTTGGTAGCGTTTTTACAATTTTTTTATTATCATTTTGTATTTTTATTTTAAGTTTTAACATTGCCAAATATACATGAACGCTACCATGTGTCTGAATGAAGTTCCATTGATGTTTGTATTGTGAACTGAACAGTGTTATTTGTCCCAGTGGTGCCACAGAGATGAGTTCCAAATGTCCACACATATCATTTAGGATTGAGCAGAGAAATGTTGAGCAAAGTGCCTGATTAAAGTACTTATGTGAACACAACAGTGCCTCTGTCACATTTGTCCTCAGCACAGAATGACTGTAAGAAGGATTTATAATGATTACTGCATTAATTCAATAATCTGTAACACAGGCAGGCACTCATTAGAGTGCATATGTCCATCTAAGACCAAAATAGTCCATCTTGCAATGTTAAAAAAATGTTGTTGTTCAGCCTCTTTATGCAGATCTGTCTTAAAATACAAATGCACACATTTCAGACAAGGCACAAGCTTTTCACTATCATAAGCTTTAGTTCATTAGTAACATGCTTTATCATGCATTAAAACAAACTAGTTAATAGTACCCATGGGCATGGAGACAGTAAGGGCTGCAGCAATCTGACATTTGACCCCAATGACCATGACCTTCACCCAAATGATTGCCCTCTGGCTGACCTTGCCAAAGCAATTCTGGAATTCACTTAAGTGTGTTAAGCAGATGTATAAATTGGTCCCAAAATGCAGACACAGATGCTGAGCTTTTAGTAAAATCGATAAAGTAATTTATTTGACAAAAAGTGCAAAGTTCTGGGAGGTCCAGTGTTGGTTCCAAGCGAGGTGGTGGTGAGCAAAATTGTCCTTAAAGGCTTGAAGGCTCGGCATGGGCAAAACAGGTAGCAAGGCTGGGCACAGCCGGCTGAAAAAACACAGGAAAAAACAAGAGTTAAATCCAGTCTCAAAAAGTTCACACAAACAAACTGTTCAGAGAGCCAAAAACTAGAGCCAAGTGTAATACAGGAGGTAAGTCAATGAACTGGCAAGGAGTGAATGAATGAGCCTGTCGTTTAAACTGCACGGGAGTAGATTATTGATTGCCGGTGTGTGTGGCAAGCAGGTCAGCCATGCCCAGCCTAATACTCACAGGGAGACAAGACGAACACAAGACACACAGAGGGAGGGGGAAAACAGTAGAGGACACAAAACAGAAAAGACCTTGACCTTTGCCAAAATGAATTCTTTAAGGGCAGTTTGTGGTCTACCTTCATACATACCAAGTTTGGTAGAATTCAACAAAAGGACCTGTGAGGAGGAAGTCAACAAACAGACAGACATGTACTTGACCCCAATGATTGACCTTTGGCAAATTTGACCTTGTTGAGCAATTCTGGAACCCATCTCCATATGTGTGTCAATTTTGGTGCGAATCAGAGTGAAAGACGGTTAAGATTAGCTGTTTAGAATGAACCCAAAAATGCAGACAGATGCTGCATGTCCTCTGGCCACCTCAGGAACAAGAGAGGCGCGCCGGTCTTTGACCACTTCGGTATCAGGAACAGGATAGGATGGCACCTGGGGTTTTGCAGCGGTAACCTCAGGAGCCGGCTCAGGGGCTTTAGCTTCCTCTAGAGCAGGCTTGAGGGCAGTAGCATCCTTCAGAGCTGGCTCGAGGGCAGTAGCTTCCTCCAACACCAGCTTGAAAGCTACTGCTTCCTCGGGAGCTGGCTCAAGGGCTACCGCTATCTCTAGAGTGGGCTTGAAGGCTGCAGCTTCCTCCAGAGCTTGCTCAAGTACTGCAGCTTCCTCCAGAGCTTGCTTGAGAGCTGCAGCCTCCCCTTGAACTGGCTTTGAACTCCTCCCTCAAGGCTTTGGACATCGCTTCCTCCTCTTCTTGGAACCCAATGCATGGGTGCCTGCTGCTGACGAAGCATGTGGTGTTAGAAGAGAACTGGTGGGCACTGAAGAATGCTGAGGCCGAAGGATGCTGTTGGGATGCATCGAAAGCTGAAGGCTGTGGAGATGCCTGGAGAGCTGAGGGCTGCAGCGGTGTCTGAGCAGGTAGGGTGGATGTAGATAACTGAGGGAGAAATGACTGCAGAGCTGTGAGGGTCGATTGCATGGATGACAAAACTGACAATAGGGAAGAGGAGTCAGACGGGGTGGTAATCAATGAAGGAGTGGCAACAGATTGCTGGGGTACAGTGACTGGAGGTGTCGGAGATATGGTTGGAGCTGGTAATTCAGTTTCATAAAGAAATTCCATAGGCTCTTTGATATACGGGGGAATCATGTTTTGAATGAAAAGTGGTTTAATTTGGTGACGGTCAGGGTACAGTGACAAGGTCGGGTTCAGAAAAAATGATGTCATCCAATGAGTCTAAGATCTTATCTTTTTCCCTACTCTGTCAGAATTCTCAGTGAAGTCCAGATATATGTTTCAAATGTTTTTAAAAACTTCAGCATTATTGCAGAGGTCAAGCGCGTCTAGATCGTCATCCGAGTCCAAAACTCAATCTCCCTCAGCATCAGAGACAAATC
Source organism: Chatrabus melanurus (assembly GCA_900302635.1). NCBI lineage: Eukaryota > Metazoa > Chordata > Actinopteri > Batrachoidiformes > Batrachoididae > Chatrabus > Chatrabus melanurus. Next base: position 9,327 of record OMMV01193269.1, read on the forward strand.
CCTCTTCAGAATTAGAACAATAAATGTCTATCTCAGGAAGGGGAAGCTTAGTTGGTAAGTATTTCTCAGGGTTAAAAACCCAGTCAGGATGCCTCCCCTCACAGAACACCGCGTCTACGTTTTCCAGCTCAGGAAACCAATCAAAAATCCACAACTGTGACTCCACTAAGTCCCATGCCTCACCCAGAAATTTACAATTTTTTTTAAACTTAAATAGTGAGACATGATGAGGATACAAGCAACAGGTGACATTTTACATGATTTTTTCCCCCTCAATTGTTAATGTGTCTCAAACTTTTGCACTAGTGAAAATAGAACGTACTTGGCAGGACCTGGACTGATGACCACTGATATTTGGTTCATCAAAATATCATTAGTAGGTTCAAAAGTGTGTTCTGGCAACCATGACCTCTGAAGTCTAAACATAAGTATACTTACACTTTGTGCAAAATCTACAACCCAATCAGATAAATGGAAGCCTGTTGTCCAGGGACAGCACTGTTAGATCAATATTGTCTAAATCATAAGAAAACATATCCCAAATAAACAATATTTGATTTAATGATAGCCATTATTTTGATCTTGATAATATGTATGATGCAAGTAAATCACAAAACATTAATGTAATGGTTCTGCACATGCTATTATTCCTGCTAGAATCAGAGTTGAACCAAAAAGAGATGCATTTCTTTTGGATCAAAAAAATGTTCTCACTCAACTTGTTCTAGCAAAGATGAAACATAAGACATATCACACATGAGAGAACCCCTTCAGTAGCTTCAAATGAAATCATCTGTTCAGCTTTATTTATCTTAGTTCTTTTTGTTCAAATTAGAGTCTCATTAAGGTAGAGCCGGCCTTACTTCTTTTCTTTTCCATCCATTCCGTTTTGCTGAAAATTGTCTTTGCAATGTTTTGGGAAAGTAGTCATTGTTACGCTGACCGCACCTACGATACAATTTTATCTTCAGTTGTAATCAGCTAACATTCTCACACTACAATTAAATTATCATAATTGTGCTGTTGTCTCTGCTTCTTATCTTTGTTTTTCAAATGTCAGTCTGTTTCTTCTACAAATTGCTCTCATTTTCTACTCCCCGGATCATGGATCACATAAGAAACGCAGAGAGAGATATAAAGTTAAGAATCTTGGACAATCAAGGTTTATCATTTCTGCAAATGTTTTCATACATGTAGCAGTAGTGATCTTGGTGGCCAGCAGACCTAGGCTGTGGAAATGAAAGAAATTGACTAACAAGCTCATTTCAAGCTACATGTAACTTCAAAACCACACAGGACTGGACAGCACTGGTGGGGATAGACTTTCTCTCTCTCTCTCTCTCGCTCTATCTCCTTACTGCACATACCTACACTTTTCCAAAGCCTTGGTGTGAAAAACAAACTATCTGCACAAATGAAATGGCTGATTTACCTCACATTTGTACTGCTATCAGAAATGAAGAGGATCTTCAAAAATTGATTGAGCTGATGGAAGAGGCCCACTCTGCAGGCCAACAGACCAACCAGGACTCAGAAAATCTAGTAGACCGACACCTGACAGGGGACTACATCAAAACAGGGTTGTCGTGAGTCTGGGCCTGTGCTGTGCGAGTCCAGGGATAGGTTAAAAAAAACAAAACAAGAGTGATGTATAGGCATTCAGTACTTACAAACAGTGCATTTTGCAGCATAAAATAGACTCTAGCAGGACTAAATTTTGGTTCTATTCCAAATAATTTCAATAAAGGGTTAAAAAGACTCCAACATAGCATAAATAATTATCAGAGATGAACAACTTGTTTTCACACTGTGATAGTGTTATTTGGAGTGGGACCAAATGTATTTCCAGCAGAATATATTCTGTTGTGCAAAATTCACTGTAAATATTATCATATAAATATTCTCCTAAGCACAAAAAAATCGTGCCATACAAGCCAATCAGAGTGAAGGTAGCATGACAACAGCGTTACATATGTTGGTTGTTCAGAATCAAAAAATAATCCAAGATGGCGGAATTTACTTTGCTGCGTATTTCGGTATAAATCTAATATGTTTGGCATGTTTTTCTCTTATATTTTGTTAATGTTAGCGAGAAATAAAACACTTTTAAATCTAACAACCCTGTTTTTGTAACCAGATACCTCTGAGGTGATTTACAAGATGTTAACAAGCTAATTAGCAATACAGGAATGTCACATGACACACACTGTACTGAAAGAAATTCATCAAATTCATCGAGTTTCTTATGGCGGTTGGCATACCAACTGATAGGTGCATTACCGCCACCATCTGTACAGGAGTGAGGATCGGTAGACTGGCAACTCACACACACACAAACACACAAAACTACTGAAGGGGCACCTGGCGACCAGCCGCCCCCTCACCCAGTGCACCCTTAACCATTTCCAAACTCAATCTCCCAATTTCCAAGTACCTACTCGCTGCCTTCACTAACATTTTCATCTTCTCAGTCCAGTTGTGTACCTGCGCAGAACAATTACTCACCTCCACCATGAACAACACAAAATCCGATTTAGACATCAACAATGTGTCAGTGACTAGTCAATATTCCGAAGGCCCATTGGTCCGAAGGCCCATTTGTCCGGAGGCCCATTGGTCTGAAAATGAATCTACTTCAAAGCATGTGTCAAATTTATTAGTTGGCAAGAACGTTTTTCACACCTCACTTTTTGAACTGAATTGACCTAACACTAACCATAATTTTCGGACCAATGGACCTTCGGACCAATGGACCTTTGGAATAATGACCTGCCCCCCGATGGGTTTTCAGTAAGCTTGGTGCAAGACGGACAGGTGATCAAACATTGTGCACAGTGACGCCAAGTAACCACGAGCTGGCCACACCCAGGAACACCAACATCAAGTGACAAATGCCAACTGCTTATGGCCCTCATTTGTAGCTAATCTGACCATAGGGTTACCCTACACATAACATTAAATGTTGCTTACTGCATATAACGTGCAACATAAAATACTTAAATGCCGTCAACGGTCTTTAGTACTTTCATTTTAGTGACAGCTGATGGGCAAATTCCAGAAATGTTTTGGAAAACATGTGCTTATATTGTTCATATGGACTCCAGATAACATGGTTATGTGGTAGATTTTAAGTGTTTTGTGTCAGGGCACCCACAGCACCAATGAACTACTGTGTATTCTAGCACAAATTTTAACGGATTTCCCCCATCGATTTTACTAACGCTCATGCGTTTAGACAAATAGTATGAGAGTTAGAGACATACTTCAAACATAAGCTTTAAATCTTACAGTTTCATATTGTTACATTTTAAGGGCAGATGGTGCTTTT
>OMMV01193282.1:0-17621 GCA_900302635.1 Chatrabus melanurus
TCAGTTTTAAAATATATATATATATAAAAAATATAAACACATTAAATCTGGAATTTAAACAGTTAAAACTGACCCCAACGCCCCCCCACTCTCTCTCCACTCAAGGCCACGCCTACAATGCTTTTTGTTGCAGGCAAAAGAGCACCAGGGGCGGGGGGAGGGGGGGCACTTTTCAGTGAAATAAACCGTTAATTTCTCAATGTTTCACAGCAGTTATGGCTGCAAACCATGTGGGAAGCTTTTTTGTTTTTAAATCAGTGTCGTTGAAGGCTTCAACGCTTAGACTGCTGTGACGTCAGCGGAGCTCTTAAGTTTGACACGAAGTCGCAGTGACACAGACACTGGCTGCTGCTGGAATATCACGCAACAAACTGAGAACGTTTTTCAAAACAGAATGCAACACCTCAAAAGCATGGAGCATAATATGAAACGATAGACGTTTTTGTATGGTCCAAATAAATCACAGTGTTCACCGTACAGGGTTGAATTATAGTACACCCTGTACAAAACAGTGAAAAACAAAGCGTACAGGTTGTAATAAGGCCGAAACAGGGCTGCATTTTTTTCCCCAAAAATAAATACCTGTACACTTACGGCAATTAAAAATCCAAGAGTGTGAACAAACCACACAAGTGTTTTATGTTGGAAACATACCTTTTCATAGACGTGCGGTGAAAATCGTGTGGCAGCGTCCTCACGCAGCATTAGCATGCGAATGCTAGTAGGCCATAATGAGAGTAGCCCATATCGTAAAGCAACACAAAATAATACTAATAGGGCTCATTTCTGGTTTGTTTTATTGATTAAACAAGACACACACAAAAATGCCCAAAAAGATACAGAAACACAATCATCAATACATATTTAGACAACACAATTAAAAGAACTAAATTAAATTATACAAATCTAATTAAATTGGAAATGTGATTTTTTTTTTAAATTTCATTAAAGAATTTAATAACTTATTAAGTTATTTACCTCATTTTCAAACTCATTCATTCACTCATTCTTTTTCTGAACCCTCTTTTGTCAGTTGAGGGTCATGGTGGGGTGAGGGTTGGGGCTGGATTCCATTTTCAAATTTAAAAAATCAACAATTTCATTTCTAAATTACAACAGGTGCAGATTATCGCTAAATAATGACATGACTGTAACAATTTAATTAAACAAAAACCAATTTTCTGAATAGCTGAAAGAGCTCTATCTATCTATCTATCTATCTATCTATCTATCTATCTATTCACTCACTTATCACACTATATTTTAGAGGGTACATACCTCAGCTTTTACAGCCTAGAAAAATAATATAATCATGAATTCGATTATCATTTTTAATATTGAAAGCATTTTCAGTCAAAAGATTATCAGGAAGGAAATTTGTCTCCATTTCACAAGGCCTCAAAGTCAAATCAAACATACCCAAAATAAACACCGATTGGCACTGAAAACCAATAATGGGCACATCATATAAGAAAACTAGAACAGAGCTTTGATTGCTCGTGTTGCTCTGCCAGGTCTTCAGTTCTGTAGACAAGTGACTGACTTGGTCACTGCAGAAATCTAAAAGCAAATCTGCAAATCTAAAGCGCATTATTTCAGGCCTCAATTTTGCTCATCGAACAGTAGAATATCTGAGTACAGACACGGAATTGTAGGAATGTAAGGATGTTTAACACGAAATCCCAATCACATTTAAATATAAAACGGAGATTAAAAACTGGTTTTGCACAATATGAGCATCTCAGCTGAGTAATGTCTGTATGTCTGAATGACAGCCCAACATATTTTCACATTGACAAACATCCTTCCAACTTAAGACAAGCTGGTGTTGAGCAAACTTACAAAGGTTAGTGATTGCACGTCAATAACATGTTCCCCGAAAAGACCTACATATTAAGGAATGGGCTCATCTGCAGTCAGTGATAACGAGCACATATGCTGGGAAGGTTCATGAATAATAAGTGCTACTTAGTCATTAGGAGGGTGACACACTGCTGGAGGGCAGGAAACAGATTCTACAGAGTGCAGGTATAAATACTGAGAAAACTAGATAAATCTGCTATCAAATAGTTAATTACTTTGCTTGTCTGCAGTGGTTGAAAATAATGGACTGATTATTCAGTGCTTAATACTCTGAGGGTGCAGGCATTACTCACACGGAGCGCTTTGGTGCGTCTGCTGGTTGTTGCTCAAAGTCCAACTGTGTCTTTAAGCAACAGCATGATTAGTGTAACTGTTGGCCGCTTCTCTTCAACCTAATTGTTCAGTTTAAGGGGACTTTGCCTTTTCTCGCAATTCAACAACATGCCTTTGATCAGTTGTTGCCTCGGAGCAGAAATGATTTATTAATAATGCATATCGCAGTCCTGCAAAAGGTGCAAAACAACGATTTCAAGACTGCACTTCTTCCTCGGCGACATGCATTTAACATTTTAGAAGCCACTGAAGGTTTGATCACACAGAAAGCCCTTCGTTTCCATTTTCTTCTGAATTTCACAGAATGCACTTTTAAATCTACCCAACATCTTATCATCCTGACGCTACAAACATATGGCTGTTAGCTATGAGATCACAGCTGCACGAGTGCTTTCACATGCACTCTGCCTTTGTTCCAAATATTTATTGTATATGTCATCCAAAATTAGAGGCGGACGGGGCAGGTTAGATCCTTTTTTACCTATAGGATTCCCCTGTGTTTCTTTCAGCTTCTCCCAATTTGCTTGGGGTTGTAACTAGTAGAGCAGCTAAAATGCTGAATTTGAGGAGAATTGTGCATTTTATGATAGAAGCAGGAAACTTCTTCCACACTTACTACATACGACAAGGTTTATTTTCAGATGTGGAGGCAAGTTGGATTTGACCTCTGAGGACCACGAGGGGTCAATGACACAGGGGTCAAAATTTAAAAATCCTCCAATCATTTTGAAACATATAGCATATTATAAGGCTGATCATAAAGATTCTAAAAAGGTATAGTTTGGACTATCTATGACTGAATGTTATGGAGTTATGGGGTAAAAACAGCAAAAATGGTGACAAAGGTCAATTTCAGTTTGTACAGGGTTCAAAAGTTAAAGTTGCTCCAATATTGGTAAAAGATGATGCAAATTACTGGTTGAGCTAATAGGATTAATAAATGGAATAGTTTTGACTGTGTTGAATGCGTGGGCTCCAAAGTCAAGGTCAAACAAGGTCAATGTCCATTGGATTCTATGACATATGACATATGACATATGTGACCCCGTAACATGATAACTAAGCATAACAGATGCTGCAAACTATTCCTTTTTAAAACCCTATTAGCTCAACCAATATTTTGCATCACTTTTTACCAAAATTGGAGCAACTTAAATTTTTGACCCCTGTACAAACTGAAATTGACCTTTGTCACCATTTTTGCTGTTTTTACCCCATAACTCCATAACATTCAGTCATAGATAGTCCAAAATATACCTTTTTGGAATATTTATGATCAGGCAAGTAATAGGGTATACTTTTCAATATGATTGGAGGAATTTTATATTTTGATCGCTGTCTAATCCTTCATTGACCTCTCGTGGTCCTCAGAGGTCAAATCCAATTTGCCTCCACATCCGAAAATAAACCTTATGGTACGTACTAACTGCGGTAGAAGTCTCACGCTCGCATCATAAAATCCACAATTGTTATAGTTATCCACTCTATGAAACAGCACAATTTTACCCCTGATGTGCAAGGAGAATGGGCACAAGCGGCCTTGAACCAGGGACCTTCTCAGTTGGAGGCAAGATTACAAATCACTTGCGTTACTGCGTTGACCTTCAGAGCTGCGTCACCTGCGAGAAAGATTCAACAATGTGCCAAAAAAACATTCACCAGTGATTTTGGTCCACAATTCACACAGCATCACACCATCACCACCACCAGCCTGAACTGTTGATACAAAACAGCATGGATCCATGCTTTCATGATGTTTACACCAAATTCTAACCCTACCATCTGAATGTCGCAGCAAAATTAGGCCTCATCAGACCAGGAAAACTTTTTTCCAATCTTCCATTGTCTAATTTTGTTTAGCCCATGTAGCCTCAATTTCCTCTCTTTAGCTGACAAGAGTGGCACGCGGTGTGCTCTTGTGCTGCTGTAGCCCGTCTGCTTCAAGGTTCTACGTGTTGTATATTCAGAAATGCAGTCCTTGGTTGTAATGAGTGGTTATTTGAGTGACTGGTGCGTTTCTATCAACTTGAACCAGTTTGGCCATTCTTCTCTGTCCTCTGTTAACAAAATGTTTTTTTTGCACAGAAAACCTCCACTCACTGGGTTCTTCATTCTTTTTATGCTGTTAGGGGATATTCATAGAGGTGATTGTGTGTGAAAATCCCAGTAGATCAGCATATGTGAAATATTCAAAGCAGTCCGTCCGGCACAAACCACCATGTCATGTTCAAACTCACTTAAATCATCTTTCTTCCCAATTTTGATGCTTGGTTTGAACTTCACCGGGTCCTTTGACCATGTCTACATGGCTGAATGCATTGAGTTTCTGCCATGCGATTGGCTGAATAGGTTTTTGCGTTAATAAGCAGTTGAACAGCTGTGTCTAATGAAGTGGACAGGTTGTCCATTTCACACAAGGTAAAATAGACTGGACTAGTACGTTTGTGATTGTATTGATGCCAGATCAGTCATTGAAACAGGACTTTACCCATACATGGGAACATTGTCAGTGTCCCCCAGTTTCAATATGGGTTGCATGCCCCAGACCCCCTGGGGTTGCTGGGCCTACGGCTGACCTGGGCCTGCAACTCCCAAACCTTAGTGTCGATCACTCACTATGGAGCATGCTTTTTTTCCAAAATCCCCGTAGCTCAGCACCAATCTACATTCGTGACTATGACACAAAAACACGTGATATCAGGTTGGTTTTATGATATGCTGAAAATAAACAGAGGCCAAAAAAAAAGAAGGGTTTCAAAAAGTTTTGGTGCAGCAGGTTTTGTCTGACACCTTCCAGCTGTAGGTTTCAGGTCGTCTTTGATTTCCTCCAGCAAATTAAGAATAATGTGGCTTGGCAATCGATATATCCAGATAACGTCTTCCTCTGGCACTCCATATAAATGAACACAAGTGGAGAACATTCTCTCCTTTCTCCCGCGGCGCCTCCTCCTACCAGCAGCTACTGCAGCCATGTCAGATGCAAATGGGTTACGGCATGATTTTTTTTTTTCTTTTTCATTAAATCATGGTACAATTAGCAGTAAAATCAAATTGCATGTTTCATTTACACAGTCTCTTCCCCCAAACTTTGTAGTCTGAAGGCAAAACTCCTATAAATACATACACAATAAGGCCAGCCAGAAAAATAACTGTCCATGACTTTGCAGCACCAACTTGCCACTGTAGTTCTTCTACAGTAAATTCCAACAGCAGATTCTTAAAGCCAAAAGAGGGTTTGCTCTGCCAGAATCCCTGAGTAAATTCAGCACCCTGTATTGTAAATTATTTATTTGGAAACCTTTCAGTATTTTTGCAGCTTCTTTGTGTTATAATTTCTTTAATAGTGTCTAAAGTTTTATGCATAACACGGCAAGTCCAGCACCGATGGCACAATTCAACCCACAGGATCAAATTATCCAAGACTCCTTCACTGAATGAACATCAGAACCCTTGGCTTGATCAATAAATGACTCACCAGCTGCTGACCACGAATGCCCCAAGATGCAAATTGTAGGACAGAATCTGACACCTCTGGTGGATTCAGCTCGTGCACTTCTCTAAATCAAAGACATCGAAACAAGAATGGCATCCCAACAGCGATTTAGTGTCGATTCATCACTTTCTAGGACCGGAACAATTATCACAAATTCAAAATCAGTTGAAATCATTTTTGGGGTAAAACCAGTACATTTAACTTCATGGATATTTGATTCTATTTTATTGGCGCCACAGTGTTTGTTTACTTACCTTGTATACAGGTTGTAGATCAAGTATGATGCTAAGAACGAATGCTGGTACACCTAAAGACCACACACACACAAAAACAACAAATACCTTTGTTATTTCTGTGTTTACCTTCATCATAGAGATTTGTAGCAGAACCAGAAAAGTTTCCAGACAACAGAATTAACGCAACATCGTCGTCTGACAGTGAACAGAGAACACTGTAGAAATGCACTCTGCTATATTTCACATACACAGCAGTCAAACCTGCAAAGTGTTGTTGGGATTACAACACTTTTTGTGTGGGGCACCATTTGTAGTGGCCCAAAAGTAATTGGACAATGACCAACTCAACTGTCTCACAGACATATCTGTTGAAGTTTAGTTGAATCAGTCATTAAGAAGCGGAAAGAGTATGGCACAGTGTGACAAAGGGAAAGCCACCAAGACACTCATCAGCAACTCTGAAGGTACATTCAATAATTTTTTTTTTTTCTCTGTTACTTCACCAGTCACGGCTTCATGTTTAGTCCCAGCAACGATCGACTTAGGTTGGACAAAAATGTTATCAAAGCTTTCTCACTTGAAAAGTGTTTATTTGTGGTATGTTACACCACAAAAAAACCAAACCAAACAAAAAAACACCCAAATCCACCCATGGCAACACCTGATTTTCAAACCAGATCCAAGATGGCCGACATAATTCATGGTTTCCCTTACGGAAATTCACTGTGGTTTCCTCTGGTTTTTATACAGTAACCATGGTTTTACTATGGTACCTCATGGTGATTACAATTAGTATGCTCCTACCCATAATACTACTGTTGTAGCCATTTCTAAGGAAGTGATAATGTGGACCTGAAGAATAAGTTTATTTTGAGAAAATTTAAGTTTTTATTATATTTACTAGACCTGAGGAATTCTGTGTTGCATGTGTAATATAAAAGTAAGAATATTAATATTTGACCATTGACGATTGGAAATAACAATTTGATTGGCTGTTTGACTTTGTATAAGAGCGTAAGAACACCTGCGAAACAGTCAGAAGCCACTGGACCTCGGAGCAACACAATCTTTTGACCTACACCTTACGTTAGTTAATTTGTTAGAAAAGTTATTATCCTAAGTTTTTTAATGTTGTATTATTTTGAGTTCATGAGTAAACAGATAAAGGAAAACTTTTGGATTCCAGACTTTTATTTTCTGACGTTTTGTGTTGAGTGCAAAGAACTTTGATGTCCTGAGCTAGTGAGTCAGCGTTGCTGCACTCACAACTACCATGGTTTATCCATAGCACTTCATGATAACTGTGGTACTACCATGGTTTACTTATAGCAGTTCATGGTAACTGTGGTACTACTAAGTCTATAAAGTGGCACTTTACAATAACCATGTGACCTACCATGATTTTGTACAACACAGTCAATATGCTACAGCTGGGTGTAACCATAGTTTTTGTATTTACTATGGTATTATCTTGGTTTACTATGATCCAAACAGAAAGCTCTTATGAAAATTAACCATGGTTTTACTATAGCAAATAACCATGGTTCTTTGAATAACCATGCTTTTTATGGTTAGCCATGGTTTTTTGGCTAACCATGAAAAGCATGGTTTATGATTATGGTTTTATCATGATTTCACTATAGTTAAACCCTAGTGTAACCTTGGTCATAAACCATGGTTTGTAAAAACCATGGTTTTTTTTTTTCCATATATTTTTTTTTAACCATGGTTTGTACAAGCCATTGTAATTTATTTTTTTTGTCTTACATTCAACGTGGGATTCACAGATAAATCCCTGCCTAAAGCAAGAAGCTCAAATATTGGCAATTCACCCTTCATAAAATTGTCAATTATCAACTATCAATTCCCTGTGCCAGTCGTCTCATTAAATGCAATCAGTGCTATATTACAGAAACTCAAATTAGAGCAGCTGTTTAGGGAACTATTTGCTACATGTGTGTATTTTCACATCACTAATCTGACCTTGACTTTGCAGATGATGCTGTGATCTTTGCAGAATCAATGGATGCCCTGATTGCAGCACTTGAGAAGCTGAGTGAGGAATCAGAGTGTCTGGGTTTGCGACTGTTCTAGACTAGCTGTTGCATCGCTGCTCAATCTTTCCACATCATTTGTCTTTGATATGACTTTTATTCCACACATGATTTGGACATGATTTTGCAGGTTAGCTTGAGCTTTTGTGTGTGTGTGTGTTTTATTTTCACTGGCTCGTTTAGCGGACCAATGGCTGTCACCCGACAGAACGTCCCTGTAAGCACACCTCATGAAAGTTTTGTTTTGTTTTTTGGAGCGAACAGTGAGCGATTTTATTGGAGCGGGATGAAAACTGACCGGAGCGGGCAGAGATAATGAGCTAACAATGAGTGGAGTGGTCAGCAGCTTGGTGGCCAAGCAGTTAAGTGTGTTCGCTTTCAAAGAAGAAGGTTCCCGGTTCAAGACCACCCCTGCCCAATCTCCATGTAACGTGGGGTTGCATCAGGAAGGGCATCCGGTGTAAAACTTGTGCCAAATCAACATGCAGATCCATATTGGATATGCTGTGGCGACCTCGAGTTGAAATTGGGAGAAGCTGAAAGATCTTACTAATGAGCGGAGTGGTCTGCTGTGAGCGGCAGGGGGAGAGTACAGCTCCCCCTGCTGGGCCGAACTTTACGTGGTGTCAGACGTAACAGAATACGATCTGAGTGTTCAGACCAAAACTGTGATTTGAATCGCATTTCAAACCACGTACGAATGAGGCTTAAAACAGATTTCATGCGTCTTTTGACTTTTCAGACTTGCAACATGTAAACAGATTCAAATCGGATATGCACATTAATTGGATTTTTACTGGCAGTCTGAACAAAGTCTTATGCAACCACTTCACTGCGTCCAGTAATGCCCCCTGTAGGCCTCTGACAAAATGACCAGATCCACTCACAAAGCATTTTATTTTTGGATCTGTTGAGATAATGCTTCACCACCTAAGTGCCTCTATATGGTAATCAGCTGGAACATTAGCATTACAGTATTACAGTAAGCTCACCCCTGAGCAGCATGATAAATACTGCAGAGCAACTCCATTCCCCTCAGCTAAAGACCAATTGTGCATGGAATGGAGTTTGCTCGGCTGATCGACTCGCCATCCAGCCTTCACTCTTAATTTGGATTTCCGTCTTCGCCTTGCTTCAGCATTCGTCAGGAAAGAAAAATGAATGCGCGCTCTAAGTTGGCTCCCCTTCTTCAAAAAAGGTGTCAGCAGCGTTCTGCAGACGCCCCTGATAGCTGACAGCTCTATGATGGCGCCTTGATAAAAGTGTCAGCTGTGGGTGACATATGAGAGCAGAGGATGTTTGGTGAAGGGGAGACAATTTCAGAACACATTTAATGATTTGTGAGGGAGCATCAACCTGAAACAGAACTTCCAAATAATACTTTGTTGTTTGTATTAACCAGTCAAAAATAGCATCTGCGGTGTTTACCACATCATCTCAATAATACAAACAATTTAATTCAATTCATTTATGTAGTACCAAATCACAACATAAGTCATCTCAAGGCGCTACACACAAGTAAGGTTAAACCTTACCGACCCCATGAGCAAGCACACTGGCAAGAGTGATAAAGGTGCAATCTCACGTCGATGTTTGGGCCAACGTAGACAAACGTGTTTGCAAACGTTGGCGTCCGCTAGCCTCTGCCGCCATCCATCGGTCTACACTGATGAACCTCTCATGGTCCTCATAGGTCAAATCCAACTTGCCTCCACATCTGAAAATAAACCTTATGGTATGTACTAACTGTGGTAGAAATGTCATGCTTGTATCACACACTGAACAATTGAAGAGCTCTTTTCCAAAACGCTATAAATCCATTTGAACTGTTTTGAGAAAAATGACATTTTCTACCCAGACCCACTGATCATACCAACATTCATTTTATCCTGTGAAACCTGTTTATTGGCACAGTCTGAACATGTTCCACAAGAACTGGCAAAGCAAACAACAATGTTGGTGATTTTAAACCCAATAAGAGATTAAAAGTAATTTGGCACAATACGACCCGTTTAATAATTATCTTACTGAATCCAAGACCATTTAATTTCAATCAGTTCATTCAATCTGTTCTTTGAACGTTAAAACCTGGATGAAAAACATCATGAATCAAACATTTTTCACATTTTTACACCTTTAAGAGGTCCGTGTGAGTTTAATTAATGCTCGTTAAAGCAGAGCCTTTCAGCGCAAAACGTCCGCTAGTTTACACACAAACCCCCACATTTTAGATATTTCTGTGAAAGTTAAGAAAGCAAGTTACTTTTGAAAGGAAACGATACTTACACGTGGAGCTGATTGGTGGAGAGGAGATATTGCATTCAGCCAAAAAACAGGCATGGCGCTTGTCGTGGTTTGGAACAAAACTGCAAATTGCAGCTCATTTTAAACACCTATATGTCACGGTTTGGCATAAATAATTAATGGAGCAGTGAATAGGATCAGTAAACTATAGAATGGCATCACAAGCTCGTGTTTTTTTAGATTTGGCGTTTCCCGCATTTTGGAAAAGAGCTCTTCAATTGTCCTGAAATTTTGAGCTACGCTGCCTGACTAACAGTCACGCTGACTCGGCACTTAATTTGGGAAAACTACTTCAAGTCACTCTCAAGTTTTGACACTGCAAGTCACAAATGAAGTTACAAGTCATCCCCCAATTCATGACAGTCAAGCTGACTTGGGACATGCATTGGTAAGACTCGAGAGGGACTTGACAGTGACTTTATCCCAACTCGTCTATGTATTGTAGATGTGCTGACATAAAACCATTTCAGAGTAGTAACCCCAATAAAGTAGATGCGTTTCATACTTTTGTTGTGCTTGTAATTACACATTATTTACCACTTTGCAGAAATTATTTTGTGCCACATTCAGTAATGATGTCATCCATATTTTAATTTTAGCAACGCAAAAAGTGAAAACCCACATATAAAGCTGCCAACCTTTCCAAACAGAAGACTGTCTCATAAGCAGTGACACAGCGGCATACTAAAGTGGGGAGGCTGTGTGATTATGATAAATTCATAAGACAAGTGGAGACAGTGGTGCAGGGCCAGGCCATTACTCTCCATAGACTCAAGCTGTCATTTTGATGATGAACATATCTGCTCAGCCCATCTCAGGGGGAGATAGCACCTCGAGACACTGTTTCAATCCCATCAACCTCACAGAGATCATTATCAAGCCTCCTTATAGTTCTGCCACACCAAGATGTTCCTGCGGTCAAGGAATTACAGAATATAATGGCAGGAAAGACGTATTTGCAACAAGCAATTTCATTGGAATTAGACAGGAACAGCAATGGCTTTCTGGATGAATCTTAAAAGTATCAAATAGGCCTGAGCTGCCAATCAGTTAGAAATCTACTGGGACAAGGAGAGACTGTGCAGGAAAGGACGCACAGTTCCACTTTCAAGTCACGTCTTTGTTAATTCCGCCAATGAGGTAACAGACCATGGGCCAAAAACCAAAACCCTGCACCCCCCCCAAGCATTTTTGGAATAGTTGTTATCTGACAATTACAAATCCAGTTTTCTGCAAGTAATCTCTTGGTGGGCGTGGCCATGGCACACATTTAAATGTCGGTGCCCAACCTACTTCAGTAAGGCCAATTGTATGCAATAATTTATGATTTTATTAACTATTGAGACTACCAATTTCAATACACTTCATATATTGTATTTTACACCCAGTAAATATAACTATTGAGACAAGAACAAAAAAATGACAAGTACTCAGTAGAGCACATAATCCTCTTCAAAAATCCCTAGGGAGGTGCATGGTGTCTGGGTCTAACCCATGGTGTATAATGTTTTCACTGGCGTTTGTCTGTTTGTTAGACTTTTAGCAGGATAACTCATTAAAGAATGAACAGATTTTAATGAAATTTGTTGAGTAGATAGAGAATGTTGTGGGAAATAGGTAATTCAATTTTGGAGGTGATCCGGAATATATTCTGGAACTGAGATCGGGAAGAATGTTTGGCACAAAGCAAGATTTTACTCATACAGTTGTGAGAGGATGTTGATGAAATCTGGTGAGCAGATGGATAATGTCTTAGAAAATGAAGGATTTTATTTTTTAATTTGATCTGGAACATATTTTTGCATCCAGGATCCAGAAGAATTTTTAAGCATTCAGGAACAGCGCAGGAACCGCGACCCGATTTCGGATAAGCGGTTGAAGATGGATGGATGGAGGAACATGTGGTTTCATCTACAGCATGCATTTAAAAGCATATATCTGACAAATGTGAATTTGTTGGCACATTTACTGCTCCTTAACCTTTATTAATAAATATAAATATGCAAAATATTTTCACCTTTAAACATGCATTCTTTTTTTGGGGGGAAGGGGGGAAATTATGTAATATTTAATCAGGATTTTAGGATCATTTTAATATTGACTGGTGTTTGATATCTGTACTGTGCATTACGCCTACAAAGAAATAATTTTGTTGCTGTCCCCCGTCGCCCTGGCGGTGAACATAGAAATGCTGTCTGTGTGTGCGTGCGTCCATCCAGGTGAAATGCAGTACTTGCAATAACTCTTCATAGGTTGAGTGCACGGCCACCAAATTTGTACCACAGATGCATCCGATGGAGGTCTTGGATGAGTTCGATGATGAGTGACCTTGACTTACTTTCCAAGGTCACAGAGCAAAAATTTAAAAAAACCGAAAATAACAGTAATAGCAATAACTTTCCATTCATTCAGTGCACAGCCAACAAATTTGTACCACAGATGCCACTGATTATACAAAAATATGAGAAAGTTGAAGACTTCTTCTTCTGGCTAGTATCCCTCGGGTGAGGGATCAGCCTCCCTGGCCATTCTACTCCACTGTAGCCAGTTGTCTGGAGATTCCTTTAGCTATCATGTCCTTCTGAACCACATCACCCGATTTTTGCAGAAGTCTGAGACCATACAGACTTCATATCATTGATGGATGCGGCCCAAATTAACACCCAGAAATGAACAAACGTTTGTTGTAAAGGTCCAACTAATTAACCAATGAGGGATTTGGAGGCATCAGTTAGAAATGTGACAATATCCACCTTTAAGATAGCACTCCATCACCATGGCCTAAAAGGCTGTCAACCAAGGAGGAAGCCATTAATCCAAAATAGACATTAAAAAAAAAAAAAAAGCCTGGCCTTTTTCGTGGTGACCTGCTGTAATCTTTTGTCGAGCTTCTTTATATCGTTCTAGTGCCACTGCAGTCTGTTTTGTTCTGCAGAGTCACACCTGGGAGACCCTGGAAGGGTCACACCTCAGCTGTGAAAGCAGAGAAGGAGGAATTTTAAAAAAGGTCATTATTTTGTGTCCCTGTGACCCTGAACTGGAGAAAGAGGGTTTAGAAAATGGATGGATGGATTATTCTGTATGGTACATCATAAAAGCATGAATCATCAATATAGACAAATTTAATTTGTACTTAAAATACTGATGTTGATGGACAGTACTTGAATTACTTTGGATGTGGAATAACGCAAAGACTGAGAAATATCATGGCCAAGTAAATTATATATTTTTTAACATCAGTTCCATTCATTTTAACACTCTTTTTACCTTTTTACTCCCCATGATTGTAGGATGCAGCCAATCTGCTCTGTGTACACCTGATCCCGTCAGATCTCAGAAGTTAAGCAGAGTTGGTCCAGATTAGTACTTGGCTGGGAGACCGCTTAAGGCGCCATCTCACGTTAACGTTTACTCCAGCGTTTGGTGAACGCAGGGCAACGTCGAGAAAATTGGCCAAATGTCAGCAAAAATCATGTTACCGGAGTTTGGTAGCGAACCTCTAACACCGCTCGGCATTCTACAACGTGGTGCTCGCAGAGGGCAGCGAAAGCGGGCGTTAGCCAGTGCGCCAATAGAACAAGCTGGACTTTTGCCAATGTGGCAATGTGTTGGACAGGGACACACCACTGTCCAGTGATTCTGAGCAGGCAGGGCGAAGCAGCACCGAAACGTTTGCCAGCATAGAGGATCGCACCAGTAACTTAGGCTAGTGGAGGCTAGCGGAGGGAACTCTTATCTTTCTCTAATGGTCTCCAACGTTGCCAGAGGTACGTCGGCACACTGCGAGAAATTTTAAACATGTTGAAAATTTTTGGATGCAGTTGACGTTCATCAGCTTAGACCGGCGGAGGCCAGTGGACACCAATGTTTGCAAATACCATTCGTCTAAGTTGGCCCAAACATCTAGGTGAGATTCCGCCTTTAGGAAGACCAGAGGCTCTGTGTGTTTCTCTGCGTATAACTGGAATTGCGTCAGGAAGGGCATCCAGCGTAAAACTTGTGCCAGATCCCAATGCGGATTTGTACTGGATCTGCTGTGGTGACCCTGAATGAATGGGGGCTGCCGAAAGACAAACAACAACCCCCCCCCCTTTGATTTTAGGGTGGGTTAGGTTTATGCTGAAACATTTATAACAGCCCACATCAGTGCAGACTCATACTGTTAGAAAAAGAAAGTCAAGTTCTGCAATGGTATCCATATCTAGAAACGTAAATTTTAAATTTTCACTTTTCGGTGTCTTTTTTCATTGTCATTAAATGTTGGAAATAACTAATGCAATATTTAGAGGCTTGAAAACAGAGGAGTAAAATGATGTATTACACTATTACTATTGCAATATTTAGAGGCTTGCAAACAGAGGAGTAAAATGATGTATTACACTATTACTCCCAGCCCATATTTTTATGATTTCTTTTGCACAAAGTTGTGTGTCAGCATTTGCATGTTGACAGTGTAGAGTACAGATAGGATGCATGTTATCACTGAATTTATGATTCCGGGAAAGTATTTTTTTTTTCTTTTAAACACGACTAAAACTTCATATATATTAATGTGTACAAGTAAGTGAAAGGACACTCTTATTAATTCTTTAACCAAACATGTTAAATGGTTCATGTGTAAAATGGTTAAATATTGCCAGCGTTTATGTAATATTGCGCAAAATAATGCAATTGTAACTTTTCATGAAGCAAATTATGTTTGCAATAAATGGCCATACCCATCCCTCAGCTGTACCCACACTGTCTACTTTGACTTGGGTCCACTGCTGCTTTCAGAAAGACGCACTCTTCATTTGTTGTACAGCAACTATTTGCCACTGGGCAGCAGTGGTGCAAACTAACTAAGTACATTTATTCAAGAAATGGACTCTAGTGCAAATTAAAGATACTTTTTTCTGCTATTTTGTATGTAAAGTAATATATAAAGTTCTTTCGGCTTCTCCCAATGTTCAACTCGGCGTCACCACAGCGGATCCAATATGGATCTGCATTTTGATTTGGCATAAGTTTTACGTCGGATGCCCTTCCTGGCGCAACTCCACATTACATGGAGAATGGGCAGGGGTGGCCTTGAACTGGGAACCTTCAAAAGTAATATATAAAGTATTATAGCAATAAATTTAAATTTCCCCATTTACCAGTAGCAACATTAAAGTGATGGAACACATTAATGCATCAATAATTACAGCACAATCATATAATATAATGTGTTATTCTGAAATGGGTTATGGGCGGCACGGTGGATTAGTGGTTAGCACTGTTGCCTCACAACGAGAAGGTCTCAGGTTCGCTTCCAACCTGGTCCTTTCTGTGTGGAGTTTGCATGTTCTCTCCGTGTTTGCGTGGGTTCCCTCCGGGTGCTCAGGCTTCCTCCCACTTCCAAAGACATGCAGGTTAGGTGAACTGGTGACTCCAAATTGACCGTGAATGTGTTTGTCTGTCTATATGTGGCCCTGCGATGGACTGGCGGCCTATCCAGGGTGAACCCCACCTCTTGCCCAATGGCCGCTCGGATAGGCTCCAGTCCCTCCCATGACCCTTAATTTGAATAAATGGGTATAGAAAATGAATGAATGAATGAAATGGGTTATTCTGCATAATGAGTACATTTATTTTTGATACTTTAAGTATATTTTGATGCTAATACTTTTGTACTTAATTAATATTTTCAATGCAGGACTTTTACTTTGAGTATTTCTATAGTGTGGTATTCGTCTAGTCTAGTCTAGTAATAAAATCTAGCCTGTGATTATAAGTCCACCCCGTATTTTTCAGATGTGTTTCCAAGAAGAAAAAAAACCCACCATCTTATATTCAGGCCAATATGGTAATTTAGTTGTTGATTTAAGTTCCAGCCTTCACCTAAGGGTATAAACTGAAAGAACGATGTCATGGATACAAGAGACTGAATGAGTTTCCTTTATATGTTGAATGGGCTAAGAGTAGACAAGAACCAGTGTCTTACTTCACACTCAAAGGAATCAGTTGATGTGGTTTCCTTATCCCCTGGACGCCTCCCTAGGGAGGGTTTCCTGACATGTAGAAGTGGAAAGACCTGGAGCAGTCCCAGAACTTGCTGGAGGGATTATATATAACATCTGGCTGAGAATGCCTTCACATCCCCCAGTAGGAACTGTTGGCGAGGGAGAGAAGCATCTGGGCTGCCTTTCTTGGCATGGATAGTTAGTTGAAAAATCCAATACCAAACTCATCAGAAAAAAAAATGTGAGAAAACATGTTGTAAATGTAAACACTAGTCACAGAGCAAAGCTACCTTCTTCCACCACAAATTATTAACAAGTGGGTGATGCCAGGAAAAAGGTGGGTATGACATTTCAGACTCTCTCCAAACCTTCACAGTGACCTACATCCTTCAATGATGCTGTTAATCTGTGTTCACAACATCGTGGTAAAACATACAGTACTTTGCACAGCAGTCTTGCATGGAGGGATGTGATGTACACCACAGAGGCCGACCGCTATGAAAATTCAAATTTGTAACAGATCTTCATATGCACAGTCAATGAGTGAAGAGTAGGGTTGCGACTGCGCACCGTGTGACTGTGCGCAGTAGAGATGCTAATGCTGGACGTTCCATAATTTTGCACCAGCAAATTACTTTATTATTAAGACCAAAGGAAAACAAGCAAACACACACAAACACACAAAATGGTAGTGTTCAAATACAGGTTTTATAGATAAGTCCAAAATAACTGCAGGTAATGTACCCAAGCAATGCTTCCTAATGGAAACAAAGTAGAAGTAGAATTTTCCGGGGTAGGAAAGAGCTGCGAGCTGTGAGTGATGATGCAACAGATAAAAGTTGCACGATGAACAATTTCTCCAATCACAGTCAGAGAAACCTCTAACTTTCTCAGAGTCATCATGGGGGTCTTGTTGGCTTTCCTCACTAGTCTCCTTCTTGCACGGTCACTCAATTTTTGAGAACTGCCTACTTGACACAGAGTTCCCATACAGTACCATACTGCTTGTATTTCTTAATGATTGATGTAAATGAAGTCCGAGACATATTCAGTGACGTGGAAATGTTCATGTGTCCATCCTCCAACTTATCTAAAGAAAACTGACTGTAAAGTGATGATTTATTTGTGTTATACTAAAGGGTGCCCATACTTATTCACAATATTGTATTGGGTTTGATATTTTTATTTAATTTATGTCACATTGGAGATATTTGTTTTCAATGTGAGTTTAAACGGCATCATTTTAGAAATTTTATGATGAAGAAGCCTGATTTTTTTTTTAGTTTGATGTCATAATAAAAAAATCAAAATGTGTAAAAGCTCAAGGGTGCACAAACTTTTTCACATGACTGTA
>OMMV01193299.1:0-10146 GCA_900302635.1 Chatrabus melanurus
AGGAAACAAGCACGGGTCAATATCTTAAAAAAATACACATCTTTTATCTCATACTGTGCCTTACTTTCACACCTGTAGTTATTTATGAACTCACCCGTGGATCAATGACGAGGTAAGTTTGGACATTGAGCTCCTTCAGGTAGAGATCCCTGAGGTGACCGTTACCCTCCTCCACTTCATAAGCCTTGTTCAGGTGCTTCAGTGTAGCTTCAGTGATGTGGACACGTCTAACCGTGTGGTCCAGAGAACAGGAGATGTAATGAAATACTAGCAGTTATATATATATATATATATATTAAAGACAGTGCTCTTTTAATTTAATCTTTTCAATCTTTCCAGTGGTAAGTACTGAAGTGCTGTGAGATGAGTGCACACTTTGGACTAATACACGTTTGAACATTGTGGGTCTGATCACTGGGCCAACAAAACAATCCTAGGAACTGATTGTAAGCAATCAAAATTACTACTTGGTAATTCATGAGCCTTTGAAAGACTTGTGTAATAACTCCACTGTTGTCTACCATATAAAAAGCAGGCGTTACCAGTGTTTTAAAACTGGGATCTCCTTTAGATGACTATCCCCCAATAAAAAAATTAAAAAAAATTTTTTTTAAATCCCTCATACCCATTTACAAAGACTTAACATCTCCAATAAACAGGTATATAAAAAAAAAAATCTAAGTTTAATTTTACTGAGGTAACATCAACAAGTACAAGCTCCTTGATTATTTTCACCTGTGCCCAAATCAAATTTATACTATTCATATACATTTATTTATATATGTACCCATGTTGCTGGATGTGAAATACACTGGTTACAGTATGGCCAAACTGAGAAGTGCAAATCACAAGGTTCAAGGATCGATGACAGGAAAACCACAATCAAGTCAGGATTTATCCCACTTTGTTTTTGACTGATGTTTGAACATAATTGATTTTTCCTTTGTTTCCTAATTAAAAATATGTTCATCTTGTACTTGAATAACATTTGATAATCTTAATCTTCTTTATCCTAATTCAACTCTTTGCTGCACCTCATATTTTCCACCAGTAGTTTGCATCCACCCTTGACTCTACATCCCTCTGTGGGGCGCATTCCCCTGTTTGAGAACCACTGCAGTAAGAACCCGTATAAGCAAGGTGAAAATTTATGATGACTAAATATGGGACGGGTTCTGTCTGTCTGTTAACGCGGCATGTTTGATCATCCCTGCTGCACACGAGCCTAAACAGAACCTGGTTACTAACTCTTCAAGGAGAGGGTCTCCTGCTTTAAGTTCTTGGGGACTTACATCTCAGAAGACCTCACATGGTCAACCAACACCACTGCACTGGTAAAAAATTAATTGTGCTTGCTCAGGGGATGGGTAAGGTTAGACCTTACCCTTGTGAAGCGCCTTGGGGCGACTATGTTGTGAATTGGCGCTATATAAATAAAGTGAATTGAAAAGGCTAAACAGCGGCTCTATTTTCTGAGGACACTTAAGAAAATCAACCTGTCTGCAGAGCTGCTCAAGGCCTTCTATCACTGCTCTATTGAGAGTGTTTTAGCATACATTACCACAGTATGGTATGTAAACTGCACAAAAGCAGAAAGAAAAAAACCTCCAGAGAGGTTATGAAAACATCCCAGAAAAATCATTGCACTCCCCCTGCCCACACTAGAAGACATCTTTAAAAGACGCTGCCTCCACAGAGCCAACAATACCCTGGATTCATCCCTCTCATCAGCTCTTCTCACTATTAGCATCTGGAAGGCGCTACGGAGTCCTTAAAGACCGTACCACCAGGCTGAAAAATAGTTTTATCCCAAGAGCCATCACTGAGCTGAACAACTCTATTAAACACCTCCCCCTTCCTACTGCCACCACCTCTGCATCATTACAATTTATTATAATCTCTCAGGCCAAGACCACTATCTGTTCATCTTATACGTGCAATCACGGTGGTCACATTTTGTGCAATAACCTTGGGACATTATGTGCAATATTTTATGCAGTACATTCTGTTTATGATGCTGATGCTCTTAATGTTATTTTTATTTTTACTATTTATCGAAAATGCAGAGAGACGTGTGTGAATGAGTGTGTGTGCGTTCGTGCATATATAGTTGGGATTTTTTTTGGGTGTTGCACAGCAAATTTCGTTGTGCTATTGGTTCGTTGTGCAACCTGTGAGCTTCGGGATGCATATCTTATGCTATTGGTGCAATGAAAATAAAGCTCTCTCATTTTCTAATTAATGGAATAATTACTTGTGGGTGCACATGCAGCTAGCACTGCACATGCAGCTGTACTCATCTAACTCCTTCCTCTCAGACAGTGTTAAACCATGCCCCCTCCACACTCTTCATTATTGATGAGCATCTGAAATAATTACAAAATAAATCGGGATGGCTACGGGAAGAGCAGAACCTCCAGTCATCCTATTTATGAGTAATTTGGATGTTTCATAATATGTTTGGCTAACTCAGCAATTTTAACTTGTAATTCTGACCGAGCACCTTTATAACATTCATTGTGCTTCTAATTCAGACAACAGTAACATGTACTGTGAAATACTACAGAAACTCACGATGCAGCAGTAATACCACCTACCCCGGAAGGCCTCCCGACTCCATGTGATTAGCCAGGGTGACGTCATGTGACCACACGTCAAACTGCCACTTGCGTAGGCCAATGACACCGCAGAGCACGTTGCCAGAGTGCACGCCAACTCGCATGTTGATCTCCACTCCTGTAGCTTCCCGCACCTGCCTGAAGGGATTCCACAGCAAGACCCGAGTTGCGTGTTACTCAAGGTTCTCTCTCTGCACAGAACATGACTGTTCAAGTCCATTTACGTCATGGAGACATTACAGTAAAATCCACTGTCCATAAGTGTACCACAGTACTGTATATTAGGTTCTCTGTTGGGTAAGACTGTGTGGAAGTATGTGCAATTAAAACTCCATCTGCACCCGTGTCAATAAGTAGAACAGTAAACAACCGAAGTGGTTTCTCTCCACGGTGGCACGTTCAAGTCCTTCTCTAAACACTTGATTAAGCAACATTTTCCACTACAGGAACATGACTCACTCACACACTATTCTCAGATATTCCATAACATCACACAATTTTAAATATGCACTTTTCGACATTACTGTACACAGAAATGAAAAAAAAAAAAAAGTGGCAATATTTAGCAGGACTTCAGCCTCGCTGGAATGACAAGAGCACAAAACCCAGCAGTCAGTGGAAACGCCGTCATTTCTCTATTGTGTTTTGACGACATTCTGAAAATATCACTTAACTTTTACCCAAATCTGTAATGGAAACCCTGCTAATGATTCACCTTTCACTGCACAATTTCATAATAATGCCACATTATGGTCTGAGAATCTGCACAAACTTAAGTGCTCACAGCACATCAGTTCTCAAACTCACTTGATGGCTTCACACATGTCCAGGCCCATTTTGACACAGTTCTTGGCATGTTTAGGCAGAGAAACCGGCAGCCCTGACACACAATAGTAGCAGTCTCCAAGAATTTTGATTCTCATGCATTCATTCTCCTAAGAAATGAGGAAAAAGAGGAAAAGAGAAACCAGACCATTAGAGATTCAGCTGACCAGGGAATATATATATAAAAAAAGTTACAGGTTAGCCATTATGAAAACATAATACAGTACTGTGCAAAGGTTTTAGGCATATTAAATATGTCTAATTTTTTTTTTTTTTAAATAAGGAGAAGCTGTTAAATAGTTCATATTTATGAATAAATATGTAAAATGTCTGACTACATCTCACCTTTAAAAATAATTTCTTTTAAGAAAATCAGGCCGTGTTAAATCAGGTTTTTTAAAATAATTTTATTATTGACTGATCATCAGCAACTGTCTGTGTCTGCTTCTTTTTAAAATGAGATTTATAAATTAGTAATTGATTGGTTACTTTAATGAATAAGAAAATCTTAATCATCATATTTTATTTATGCTGCATTTTATAGGGGGGTTGTGGGGATTTCACATGATTTTCTGTTGACGATGATGCCTGGGGGCATTTGTTTGTTTGCTTTAATTTTTTTTTTTTTTTTTAATGGGGTGCCTAAAACATTTGCACAGTACTGTATATACATGCCAACAGATGGAAACTGCTCAAAACAACCACAGTGTAGGAAATAAAGGTCCGTTCTCACTTTCATGGCTATGCATCCTAGAAGGCCATGGTCGATAACAGTGACTAATTGGCGTGTGACGATCACAGTTTCCCGTGAATGTGATCTCACATGGGCTTTGATGATGTAACGTGCCGGGCTAGCGCGCAGCGTGATGAGGGTGGATAAGGTTTAAACCTTGCTTGTGTGTAGCTCCTTGAAATGACTGTATAAATAAATTGAACTGCACTGATGTAACCCACCGGGCTTGTACCGTGTAATGTGTAAATAAACAACCGTAGCATAACCGTAGACATCACAGTATAACTGAAAAACAACAGCGGCACTTCAGGAAAACCTCCTGCTGATGTTACTGCATGTACAACAACGTTATGGGCGCCACAGAAATGCAAGGGATTACCAAAGTATGTCAAAGGTTGATCGTTGAAAATTCAACCATGGTTGAAACAACACCACGGCACAATAACGGAATATCCCGTTTCACTACAGACACCCTCATTTTCAAGGTATGGACAAGGTTTCAACCTGTGACCTTCTGGGATGCATATCCTTGAAAGTGAGAAGAACAAAGTAGCAATACTGTGCAGGTCAGCTAAAGCTTATTGATCAGTTATATTATTATTGATAATAATGATTATTATTGATATATTAATATTGAACTCTTGATAATAATACTGCTGAACAACAACAAAAAAATTCTGGATACGTCACCTTGGCAATTTGGTCAAACTTGCCAAACAGTTCATTGAGCATAATGACCAGGTCTTTGGGAGAGCAGTCACTGGCCAATCGGGTGAACCCAACAATGTCCGCATACAGGATACTAAGAGAAAGTAATGACACACAAAACAAACAAACAGAATAAAGTGTGTGCAAAAACATAAAATATCAAGAGATACAGGTGGACAGTTGTACTAAAATAGTACAACAAATTTAAAAAGGAATGAGTCCCAGTCTCTAGAGCTAATATTTTCCTACATGTTGGCATTTATTGTTTTGCCCTTGCAGTTATATTTTAATGTAATCTATATAGCATTGGGTGCTATATGTTTTTGTTTTTACTGCATCTGTAAAGTAAGAGCATTAAACTTTCCTTTGGACTTCACAAAGAATTGCTTGGTATGCTTAAAAAAAAAAAAAAAAAATCTTTTTTTTTTTTTTTTTTTTAACAAAAATGAGGAGCCAAGGCTGAGAAAGTCACAAAGGTGACTTGTTTGATTTCCTGAATTGGATTATCTGGCATGCAGAGTATGAATGAGTCACTTTCCACTTTTCATCAACAGCTACAAACACATTTCCTTTGAGGGCTGAAACCAACCTCCCAATGGTCACATAAAGTTACTCATCAGCCTTGACATTACTATAACGAGTTATCTTGTGCATCTTGCTGGTTGGGCTTTGGCTGCGTTCCACTTCAGTGGCTTTGGAGAAACAGTTTATTTCAACTTGTACCTCCTCCCCAGATTAAATCATGATTTTAACCAAAACTATTAGTGCTTCCATATTCAGGTTATGACGTCATACTTCAAATGCACTGAGTAATTAATAAGCGCTACACTTGTTATATTAATAAAGGAAATACAATTTCTGTTCATCTACAATGATATGTTATTAATACATCCAGCTGTTAACAACAACAACAGATGTAAAACATGCCTTGCTTCCATCATTACGCTGCAAATCAGCAGTGAATTTATCGGTGAGGTGTTGACCATGTGACGGCAAATAACCACTAGATATAACGACATCATATTAGTTTTCAAAGATTTATTGACTGAATGCTCCATCAAACAATTTACTGCTGTCTAATGGATCATGGAATACAAAAAGCCACAAAACATACATCATTGTGTTCTAAACAAGTTGCAGTCACGTCTTTTTCACCAATTATGAGCCATTGTTATGGCCAAACTGGGATGCAGCTTGTGAGTAGGAAAGCCCCTGAACCATCTTATTCCCCATTGGCACTGGACTGCATTTATAGTCACACTTTTCCATCTGATGCAGATGCTCAAAGCACTTTACAATGATCACACTCACACTCACACACACACACACACACACACACACACACACACACACACACACACGCCAGCATGCTACCATGGAAGGCGCTCAACTGCACACCAGGAACAAGTTTGAGATTAAGGACATTGCACAAGAGACCTTAATGATTTTTCTTATCCGACGGGGAAAGGAACATCACCTCCCACAATGAATGTTCAATGAATGTTAGCAGAGTCGTTATAAAAGGAGATTCTGCACCAAACACAAAATGACACCGATAGCATTCCTGATCTGTGCAAAACCCAAAATCTAAAAGCACTAGAGATCTGTGAGCAACCTCACAAAATACCCCCTGCTCTGCCATACGAGTTGCTTGCATGTATTACAGGCATGGCTGATGTCCAGCAACGATTTGCTGAATGCATCATCCCAGCCTGAATCCACCAAGTAATCTAACTACTAGAGAGACACAGATACTGCATTCCATCTGTTGCGCTGACTGACAACTACCAGGCACCGAGTGAGACAGAAAACACAGGTGATGACTGACTGGCAATTAAAAAGATGAATCCTGCACACACAACACCATTCAACGCCCACTTTCACTGGCCTTAAAAGGACATGGTCATGACTGATGCTGGTAAAACTGCATCTTGATCAACAAGGACCACAAGTCATTTTTCAAGATTTTCTGACAGATTGCACAAAAAGACAGCTAGACAGCAGAGTGCATATTTAAAATTTCTGTTTAATTTTATGCCAGCAATAAATTTTTGACTTAAAGTGCCTGTAATGCAAATTCAGAGAATTGCTTCAAAACACATTGTACATGTTAGAAATGCTTTGCTGATCATATGTTAAAATGTGTTCAACCATGTGTATTTTTTTTTTTTTTTTGGAGTTTGACTGGATTTCTGTGTTTCAGAGATTTTTTTGTGGGTGGTGGCTTAAACCAAACTGCATTACGCACTGCGATTTCATTTGCATGCGCCTATATAAAGCTAGAGGCGATTTGAATCTCTGCCCTGGAGCAGTAGGTGGCGGTAATGCACCTTTTACGCTGGTTGCCAACCACTGTTAAACAAGAAGAAGAAGAAAAATAATCTCTGGTCATCCCGCTCAAACTTTAGAGTCTTGTTAGAAAACGGTTATACTAATCCCCCTGTTTGTTTCACTTCTTTTGTTTCCTTTCAAATGGTGTATTGTAGTCTACTATGGAACGCTTTTTTTTTTTTCTCATATCGCTGAGTGTATGTTCCATGTTGTTCAATAGAGCTTCTTTTTTTTATTTTTTTTTTACCAAAAACAAAAACTTGCCCCTACACCCTCTCCACGCGATTGGGCGTGGTCTCAGTGCCTTCAGCCAAGACGCCCACACTGTCAGAAACCAGAGAGAGAGGATAAACTGTTCATTTTTACACGATTTTGAAACCTAATCTAATCTATTTAGCGATATTTTTAAATCATTAAAATTCGGCTTGGTGGTTAATAACATGTTTTTCTGTGGTTTGACAAATTCAAAACAGATTGGATTTCACTTTACAGGCACTTTAATAAAAACTGGATAGTATCTTTACAAAGCTAATGAAAACAGCAGAGATTAGTTTCCAAAACATATATACAGCATTTAATACATGTGTAAAGCTGTAAACTCTCTCATCAAGGTTAAGGCAAACGCTGCATTTTTTCTCCCATTAAAAAAAATAAAAATTAAAAATAAAAAGACATTCAGCTGTTGAATAGCCATCTGCCAAAGTTCAGTTTATGCTGATCCAATAGCTGTCAGCACTTGGTAAATTAATGAAACTCTCATATAACCAGAGGCTGTAACTGGGTCACTGCTCTGAACACAGTCTTGCTAATCTCCATCATTATGAGACGTGGACAGAAAATTCGGCATCATCTCTCACTGACTTATCAAGCCATGTAAAAAGTAAAAACATAACTGCAAGATTCCCTGAGAGGATTAGTAGACAAAGTAGACAAGAATACAATTAAACTAAGATTAAAGAAATCCGTTTTTCTTAGAACAAATAAGTAGATATAGAGTCAAAATGTGTGACCACTTTTCATGTTTAAAAATCCATCATTTCTTTAATGTGATAGAACAACTTCTTTTCGGTGGTCTCCTTCAAATGGTCAGAAAATATACTGCTATTTATTCTGGTTTTCACAATCATTTTATAATTGAAGGATTGTCAGCAACCGTCTTTGTGTCGTCATGTTTCAGGCAGTCTGCCTACAAAGAAATCAATCGTTTGTTTTGTTTGTTGGTTTGTGGTTTTAATTAAATGAGGTCTGTAATGGAATTGATTAGTTTCTTTAATGAAATAGAAAAAAAAATCACATTTAATTTCTGCTGGAATAGGAATGTTTGGATATTTTAAATGAGATTTTCTGTAAACGCAATTTTGAAGAAAAAAAAAATCACTTTCAAATCATATTTCTAGGGCACCTAAATCTTTTGCACCATATATTATTTTAAAAGCACAATTATATATATATACATATAAATACAATATCCTTAAAATATTTTTCTCATTTTAGATTATATGATAATATAAACGGAACAGGTTTGTAAAAAAATATATATTCTTTTCAAATCTCAGTAACACCACAATGGTACAGTAAAACTTAAAAAATAGAATTTGTTCAAATGGCCTTCATGGCTGATTGATAAGGCAGGTGTCGACACTGAAGTGTCCCTTCATGGCCAATTAATGTTCAACTCAAGTCTGGAAGCATGCGCTGGTCTGGTGCTGCACATTGTACAGAACCGCCCCGGTCCTGGATGGCAGCCACCCAAGCAGACAAACGGTCCATCCCCACATCTCAAAAGTAACCATCCATCTGCTGCAGCCAGGTGATGCGTGGGGTCCTCAACACTGAAGAGACCTGCATGCTGGATCATACCCAGTGAAATGTGCCGCACAGCCAAAATGTTGTAGTTGACACTCCCTCACAATGCGGGTAATACTCCTCATCGGAGTCTCCCTCAGTAACAGTTTGTTTGACACAAAACCATTCCAGTGGTACTCAAGGATCCTCTGCAGAGACCTCGTACCAAAGACATCCAGTCATCTCCTCAGATCAATGATTAATTAATGATCAATCAATTGTAAATTTATAGCTTTTGCCTGTACTCCAGTGTGGGCTGGTGATGTACCTGACGTTCTCGTGCCTCTTGACATATAGACTGTGGAAGTTATTGTCTTTAACCAGTCGCTGCTGCTCCTCTTTGTCTTTACAATCCTGCAAGCGCTCCATAATTGCCAGTTTCATCTTCATGGAGATGTAGACCGGCAGCACAGACTGCAACAGGTTCTCCTGCAATCAAACATGCAATTCAAGAGATCAAACATCAAATCCCCTCAATAACCAGCGGGGAAAAGTTATTCTCATAAAGCATCTGTCAGAGCCTTGTATTCGGCTCAACTTGGACTTCATTCAATCCAGTGAAGGAATTCATTTTTCCCTTTCACATGTGGCTTTCATTACGTTTCATTCATGTTGTAAAACTGTAGGCATTAGTCTGCCAACAAAGCCAGAGGCCTGAGAATCATTCAGAGATCAAAAGCTCGATTTAGACAGGAATTAAAAAAAAAAAAAAATTTAATAAGAAACATCTCGAGTCATTAATCCAATTTCATACCATCAGACCAGCATCAGGTTCAATCATTGGACTATTAAAGTCAGAGATTATCTTTTTTTTTTTTTGCAAAAATCGTCCAATACAAACTTTAAAGGCCTCTACTTTGACTTCAGGGCTCCAGACTAACTTTTTGCATTGGTTGCACTGGTGCGCCTAACTTTTTTTATTTAGGTGCACCAGCACAAAAGTTAGGTGCACCCAAATTTTTCATCGTAACGCCTTTACAAGTTCATGTTTTTAAATCACTTTCCATATACATTCATATATTGTGTAAATGATTTAAACAAGAATAAGGTGTAGGTAAATGCCAGTCTTTATTTGAAGCACAACTA
>OMMV01193300.1:0-10914 GCA_900302635.1 Chatrabus melanurus
GTTGTTGTTGCATTTTTGTGCCTTGTTGTCTGTCTTCTTTTTCCCACTCCCCCGTCCCCTTTTTGTTGTTTTGTTGATGTCTCTTTCTGTCCCCCCCCCCTGTCAGTTCTGGCAATGTTATATTGTGCATTTAAAATTAAATAAAGATATATTGACAAACAAGGGGAGCTTATGGGGTCTATAGAGCTCCTCTTGACAAAGCAAAGGTGTTTGGCACAACAAGGCATTCAGACCACAATCCTGCTTGCCAAAACTGCCGGACAGGACAGGGGGAAAAAAAAACAAAACAAAAAAAAAAAAAAACTAACCTCTTTTAACAGAGGTAATACAGGAACAGTTACAAAGCTGTTCAAAGAATGTTCAAGATATCTCTGATTTTTGTCAGCTTTTATAAAATTTAATTTCTATTTTACACTGATTTGTCAACTCCTGTTGCACTTAAAAGTGATACAGATTGTGAATTAATATAATTTAAAAAAAATCAAAGACAAAAATTTGGTGTGAATTTCAACAATGAAGTTGAGCCGTTTTGCTCTTGGTTGTTTTATTTCTGTTCTACGATATAAAACTCCCGTTCTCTTATGCCAATAAAATGTTCTCTTTTGAGCAAGCAGTGAAAAGTTCTTTCATAATGAGGGAAAAAAAGGACTACTACTGTAATGGCCTTGTGTTTTCTTGGAAGCATCCTGAAATAGATGAGAGGCATTCGAGTAATGCAGCAAGAAGTCGAGAAATAAACAAAGCTCTAAAGCAGAGGAGCTCTTTATTAGTCACCTGGTTTCTTTTTCCACTAAGGTTAGAACAGATCAGATGTGTCACAGTGGATCACAGGGGGGTAGAGTTCCAAAAAAAAAAAAGAAGAAGAAGGGGACTTGGTTGTCTGTGCTGTTTGCTGCTGCTGACTCTTCCGTTTCTTTTCTCACTTGTTGCCTTGGTTTCATAGTTTTTGTACTTTTCATTCGAAGGTTTGACTGCAGTGAGCAGCTGACACAACAATGCGGAGTTGAAGAGAGCAGAAACCTTTATCCAAAACAATGGCACACTCATAGAGCTCATACCCCTGCCAAGGATTAACACTAAGTCCAAGCGCACGTGGGAGCGGTATTTCACCAACTGGAAATCAATGCAAGACAAAAAATGTTGATTAAAAATTAACTTACGTCTACATCTGCCTCAAAGTTTAATCAACTCTTCCTTGGCTGAAGACCTACCGCTCCTCCAAATCTAAGTGAAATCCATTCATGTGTATTTGAGATATCCAAACAAATAAATAATAATACCATTGGCTGCAATAAACCTCTTGCTCTTCGACTTGTCAGGTTTGTTCTCCAACACACATCTAAGCTAATAGAGCAGAGCTGCATCTGATAGATACAGCACACCGAGTTAATAAGCCTTACTGGTCAGTTTGATATTTGAAGTCCAAAACATAGAAAGATCGCACATCTTACTGGCAACAAACTCCAACCATAAAAGTAGTTAAATGCAATTCAACGTGCCTTTCCTTGGCGCCACTGGCTTCAGCTCATTCTGGGGTGCTATTAAAATCAACTAATAATTATAATGGTCTTGACAGGGATAATCAATCATGGTGAACAGTGTGACAGCATAAGTGTTTTTGTAATGTATGATTTTAGGGGATTATTTCCAGTGGAAAGTGCCTTAAAGCACAGTGACAGTGCTACTTTCAATGCTGCTGTACAAATTCGACAAAAGTGAATGTTACTCTTATATTGAACATTTACAGCAGCACTGAACACATGACACATTCCTCTTCAAATAACAACTGTTCTTATATTTAATTTCTCTCATAGGATCAATTAATGTCTTGTGTTCTTGAGTAATACTTTTTGGGCTCCGTCTTACACCCAGCACAAAGCAACGCTCAGCTCCAGTGTCACTGCAAGTTTCCAACGGACGCAGTTGTCATAGTCACGCCCAGCGCCCATGTTGTTTGAATAACAAGTACAGTTGTGCTTATCTGTGTGCACATGGGTGTGTTGGTCTTACAATGAGGTGTGGTCAGGCGCAGTGTTGGTGCATTGCTATAGCGAGGCAGCAGAAAGCGACTGAACCATAGACCAACAAAAACCTGGTCTAAAGTCAAGCACAGAGTTTTTCTGCTCTTTATACAACACAATAATCAGATAAGCCGTACGTAAAGGACGTTTGGGCCAACAGAGACGAACGTATTTGCAAATGTCGGTGTCCACTAGCCTCTGCTAGGCTCCGCTGTCCTCCGCTGATGAACGTCGACCGTGTCCAAAAAATTTTCAACATGTTTAAACTTTCTCTGCGTTTGCCGACGTACCTCTGGCTACGTTGGAGACCGTTAGAGAAAGTTAATCTCCGCTAGCCGCCGCCGGCTAACGTTTGGGTGCTGCTTCACCCTGCCTGCTTAGAATCACTGGACAGTGGTGTGTCGAACCCCTCTCCTGCACATTGCCACATTGGCAAAAGTCCCGCTTGTTCTAATGGAGCGCTGGCTAACGCCTGCCTCCGCTGGCCTCCGCTGGCCCCATGTTGTGGAAAGCTGTGCTGCGTTTGAGGTTCGCTACCAAACTCTGATAATGTGATTTTTGCTGATGTTTAGCCACTTTTCTTGACCTTTCCCTGCGTTCACTAAACACTGGGGTAAACATCATAGTGTGACTGCGCCTTAAGCGGGTTCACGATGCATGTACACTCTGCTTGTAAACAAAAGGGTGTGTAATAGTGCTCATATTCTTCCTCTTCACCCATCAAACAAACAAATCGGAATTGAAAACAAAAATTAACAATGAATTAAATGTAAAAATGAATGGGAAAAACCTGAAACTTTAATAACTTTGGTTTGTAGCATATGATGTTTTCTTCCTCCCCAGGTTTACACCAAGACGGGGCTGGACATAGCATGGTCCACAAAGGAGACTCGTGGGGGCTGATGGGACATAGAGGGTATGTGGTGGATGGAGATGGAGAAGGAGGAGGTGTTGCAGGAATAAATCTACTTTCGGTTTCTCCCAATTTCAACTTGGGGTCGCCACAGCAGATCCCACACGGATCTGCATGTAGATTTGGCACAAGTTTTACACTGGATGACCTTCCTGACGCAACTCCACATTACATGGAGAATGGGCAGGGGCGGCCTCGAACCAGGAGCCTTCTGCATTGAAAGCTGTCGCACTAACCGCTAGGCCACCACGCTTGCCGAAACGTGGCGCTCAAGTTGCTTCACCTCAGGGAGCTGTGGTGGACGCTGCTCTCGTAATGATTTAACTCACGCGTCGATGCTTTGCGCACAGTGTTGTGGTCTGGGGTTGCGGTCTGGATCCATGCCAGCTTTTCTCTCTCTCCCTCTGTTTTTTGCCAGTGGAGCTGCTCATCAGAACACGTGTGGCTGAGACACATCTGGAGCTCATTAAGTGAGCTCCTATTTAGAGCCTGCCTGAACACACCACCAGTGACAGATGATTCCACAATCGTCAGTGGTAACGTTGGCCTCAGAGTTCTAGTCCTGAGAATTTATCTCAAGCCGCCTCCTGCTCCTGCGTATTGTTTTTGTTAATATTCTGCTTTTATCTTCTTTTTGCAGTCTACAGCCGCCACAGCTCCACTGGCTGACCTGGTCCTGCTTCATCAACTCTGGCTCCTCCGGTGTCGTCCTCCTCACTGCCCTCCTCGTTACCGCCACTGCCTTAAACACAACCTGGACTTTGCACATACATTTAATAAATCTTATCTATTTTACGGTCCTCTGTTGAGGTTGAGAGTCCTAACCTGCCTCCCTGTTCCCACAACACACAGATCCGTTCCCTCACCAGAAAACCTCTCACATCTGTTGCCTGAGGTCACCACCCAAACAGTAATGCACCAAGATCAAGTGCACACTGCTTTTAAAGGCAATGTCAGATGACAATCTGATTGGTTTAAAGGTCCTCTGACATGAAAATATAATTTCATACCATCCTCTGTATTTTTTCACGTTTAAAACGAATCTGACAATGATTTTCCACCAAAATTATTTGTTGAAGAGAAATTAGGGAACAACTAACTTTTTCGGGAACGCCCCTTTAAAAACTGTCCTAATTCGTCAAATGGAGCTGTCAATCATGTGACGTCATCAAAGGGAACTATCGCACAAGCTCGGATCTGTAAAACAGCTTTTTGCTGTGTTTGCACATGCTCCAAGGTAGTTCGCAGAAGTCCAAATTTAACTCCAATCGCTATTATTATTGATCCTCAGACCGCCATGGAATCACCTGTGATATCACATTCATGTTACGCCCAAAAGACACCCATGATTAACAGAGATGGTTCATTAGTTTCCACTCAGATTGCGCACTGTGTAAACAGCAAAGTAAAGTTGGACTAGTGATGAGCCATATCGTATCGTTATCAATACACCAGCAGAAATTCTCCCCATGGTAGGAATTTGTCGTCCGGCGATATAGACTATATACTTGATGACGTGTTTTCATATGCGCTCCATGCCGGCAAATCATGCAGAATTATGGCAGAAGGCGGAGTTCAAAGCAAGGAAGAAAAACTAAGCTGATCATAAACTACACGATGATGCAATGTGATACTACTGTATCATAAATGCATCAACGTGAGGAAGAAGGGTTTGCAGAACCACAGAATAATGTGTCGGCGGGCGCTCCTCTCTGCACCATGTAGTGGACAGAGCGCGCAGTGCCCAGCAGGTCCCGTCTGTGCTCCATGCAGATGTCCAGTGCGAGAGAAAAATATACTGTATGTATAAAGAGGCCACAATTCCCAGCGCTCCAAACGATACTTTATGCACACAAGATACAAATTATTTGCACAATTTGATTAATTTGATTAATTAGCACACACTGCATGCTAAATTAAGGGTGAGACAGAGTGAGAGACGTTATTATTGTGCATTTATCTGGATAATAACACAAAAATATATTTATTGAGAACAGAATAGATTTTGTTTGCTCAAACAGATGAGCGCATTCTGAGAAATGAATGTCTTGGTCGTATGCGCTGAGGAAAATTTTTTTAATTATTTAACTTGTGTGCATGAATTAATCAAACCAAATCAAACTGTAGGAACGGATTATGTGTTGTGCGCACACATAGCACGTCAAGCCCTACATTTGTTTTTTTCTATTTTTTTCCTTTCCGTGGACCCTCTGGTGCGCCGTGGCTGTTCTGTGGCAAATTCAAGTGCGCACTTTGGAAGTCTGCTCCTTTAAAGGTGCGCAGGTTTTTTGTTTTTTTTTTGTTTGTTTTTTTCTCTTTTCGGCTGCACCTCTTGAGGATTTTAAACACACAAATTCTTTATGGAAGTCTGGTGGATTTTGGCCACGGGTTAGTGTGATGAATGGTGCTATTTTCATATCGTCATTTATATCGTTATCGCAAATAATAATTTTGAGCCTATATTGGCCATCCCTAAGTTGGACACGCCTCAAATGCACTTATACTATGCACTTTATACTGTGCGCTGCAGATCACCAAGATAGGATTCAGCACAGACAGACACACAGAACTGATCGCAATACCATCTTTAAACCCTTGGAGGTGTGCCAAGGCTTTAAAAAAAAAATGCAGTATGCAGAAAGCATGCATGAATAAATGTTCTTAAAAGTCAGCAAGGCTGATAACATAGAGAGCGGGAGGGATGCAGGAGCTGTCCAAGGTACTGAAACAATGTTTTCTGCAGTGAGACGAGGAGGATGTTCTTACATCATCATTATGCAAATGCTACTCGCTTTAGAGAAGAAAAAAAAATCTACCTGAAATTATGTAAATGACACAGAGCATGTGGAACTGTCTGGAAATGAACAAAGCACACAAATTTTACCCATTCTTGGCAGTTCAGCAACACGACAGATAGCTACAGCAATGACCAGGAAGTCAGGTAAGCCGAGCTGGTAACAAAGACGCAAGAATATATGTTATCTGTAATGACACAGAGAATTACAATTCCCTCTTTGCAAACAAAAAATAAATATTTACAAAGTGATGAAACCACTCTAAATGATGTAATGTCTTGCTGAAGGATGCTGTAGCTTCTCTGTGCGTTATATCTCTGCAATCTGTTGGGAAACATTCCTGACATTATGAGTAACACAAGCTGCCACACATAAAATCTCACCGCCTGGGCTGGAAAACCCAAGAAGGTGTTTGGAATAGTTGTAAATGCCATACATGATTTTGTGCATGCAAAGGCCTCAGTACGGCAGTGTGAAGCTGATCGTCAGGGGCACACACATTGTTTGAGGTCTTCAGGCATCGCTGCCTCTGCATGCGTGGATGTACATTGATCATTCTGTGCCATTTTGGGTGTTTGGCAAAGTTGAGTGAGATCTCGTGATAAGACATCAAA
Source organism: Chatrabus melanurus (assembly GCA_900302635.1). Taxonomy (NCBI): domain Eukaryota; kingdom Metazoa; phylum Chordata; class Actinopteri; order Batrachoidiformes; family Batrachoididae; genus Chatrabus; species Chatrabus melanurus. Next base: position 6,344 of record OMMV01193300.1, read on the forward strand.
CATCTCAGCAAGCATCTTCTCAGTGAACACACAGTGCTTCTTTTTTTTTTTTTTTTTTTTTTTTTTTTGAGGATTTCCACCAATGAGGTCACCAAACACACACACACACATACAAAAGTAACTAAACAGTCTTTCGCCGGGCTGCAAGAATTTGAATTACATTCAACACTAAGTCGGACAGCATCCTCAGAAGGATTGAACCAAATAAACATGCTCTCTTTGAAATAAATGAAGAAAATAAAATACAGAATCAAGACACTGCTCTATTTTGGAAGTTTATTTACCTTCCAAAGTAAATGGACTGCATTTCTATAGCGCTTTTTCATCTGATGACATTCACTTATCTTGCAAATGACCTTCATGTTTCCAGGTCTTCGGCCTTTGAGATCGAGAGACGCCTGGGAAGATCTTATGGAGTCATGAGGTCGCTGGACAGAGGTGTTTGACGATGCCGATATCTTTGCAGGAGAATGAAGGTCCAAGTCTTCAGGGTCCTGGTGCTTCCTGCCTTACTGTATGGTTGTGAGACTTGGACGCTAACCTAAGGTGATGACTGGATGTCTTTGGTACCAGGTCTCTTTGGACGATCCTTGGGTACCGCTGGAATGTCTTTGTGTCAAACGAATGGTTACTCAGGGAGACTCAGAGGAGGAGTATCACTTGTACTGTGAGGGGCCTCAGACTTGAGGACCCCAGTGGCTGGAGAATGCCAATGGGGTGCCCATGTTTCACCTGGCTGCAGCAGGTAGATGGTTACTTTCAAGTGGTTAGGATGGACCGGCTGTGTCCCTTGGTGGTTGCCACCCAGGACCTAAGCCTGCTCCGTGGTGTGGTGGATGCGGCACCATCACATGCTCCCAGACCTGACCTGACCATTTCTATCTGATGCAGACGCCAAAAACACTTTACAATTATGCGTCATCGTCACCCAGTCACACACACACAAGGACCTTGCTCAAGGTCCGAACCGAAGCTCCTGCGGTCGCAAGCCTGCTTCTCGAACCTCCAGGCCACCACCTCCCCAACCACAGAGACTTTGAGCAGAAGTGAAACTCTTACATTTTCTCTTTGTTTTCCACAGTCTTTTGAAACCCTTTTGATTAAAGTGCACCTGTCACTAAGTACCTGGCTGTTGTTTTACAAGTGTGTCCAAGCTCCAGTCTCCTTTGCACGTTCTCTGTTCTCCAAGTGACATAACAGAGTCCTTGAACCAGGAATAAAATGGGTCTCTTGAAGCACAACAGCGTGATTGATGAATCTCTGTTACAGTTCCAGCGTGATGGACCGGGCTGGAGAAGGAGGTTTACGCACACAGCGGGTCGAGGCTTATTGTTACGTGTCCATCTCAAAGTGTAGGTGCAGTAAGGTGTTCACAGGAACAGCTGCTTTGTACCGTTCGGCCCCTCTCACTCCCACTCTGTGTTAATGAGCCCGTGGGCCTGACTGCTGAGTGCAGCTCTTTAGCAGCGTGCAATTAATCAGACTTTTCCTTGTGGAGACGAAAGCGAGCAGACATTCAGCGGTACGCCGTGGTGATTACACTCCCAATGCAGATTCACACCGACCGTCGCATTTCTCAGATGGGTGGGAGGATTTATGGAAAGCTGCAGCTAAAAGCGGCTTTAGATTGTCATCCTTCATTTTGATGGCAACAAAACAACTAAAGATCACGTTTCCAATACACAGACTACATTAAAGGGAAAGAATATATTGGACAGCGAGAATTAGATTGCACCATAAAATGTCAATAATGGCATTAAACACTCTAAAGAGACATTGCTTCTCAATTGTTACAGTTATTACATATCAGGATCTCAAAAACTGATTCTACTTTACAGTCAGAGCCCCAAGAGTTCATAGGGGAGATTAAAATGGATGTGAACACTGTAATACACTGAAAAAAGAGAATTGGTGGACCAACCTAATAAAGCGCTTCAACTAGTAACACTAATGAATTAGATTCATCTAAATTAACTGAAGTAATATTCACACCTACTTATTAAGATCATTTGGACAAACTTCATTATTTTGAGTGCTACCAGTAAGTGAAATTGACATCTCATGGTGCGCAAAAGCCCCTCTCACACAGAAGGCGTGTGCCTGGCGTGTTAGTGGCAACCACTGGCGTGCTATAATCGCCTTTTGAACACCGCTCGCCACGCGCTGGCCAGTGCTGGCAACCGTGTGGCGTTGTGTGACGTGTTTATGGCGGATAGTGGCGAGTTGGGTGGTGAGTGCTACATGCGCCTCGAATCGCCACAAACACTCAGTCTGTGTGAGAAGGGGCTTAAGGGCGCTGGGATTGACGCGTGTCCATTCGAGGTAAGATTTGATCTGGAAGTGCTCGCGCGCAAAGTTTTTACAGTGAGTAGACTGGAAAGCAGGGAGAAGGAGTTCAACATTTTTGTTTTTTGGTACAATTGTGGTATGTCGGGGAAATGGAGTTGTCACAAATGCATGTTGGGTTATTTTAGAAGGTTGACTGTAATCAGTGATTACCGGTACGTTTAAGGATTTGGGACTGAAGCTGGCAGCAAGAAAGAGGATCTGGCTGCCCAAACGTTTGCAGAGCAACATATTCTCATGGCGTGTTATTGGCCATTGCGTAGCTACAACATTTTGGCCATGTGGCCAGTTTCTCCAGGTGTCATCCAGCATGCAGGTGCCTCAGTGTTGAGGATCCCAGCAACTGGAAAAAGCCAAGGGGACGCCCACTTTTCATCTGGCTGCAGCAGATAGATGGTTCCTTTTGATAGGTGGGGCTGATTGTCTGCTTGGGTGGTTGCCATAGAAAGACCTACAGTTCTTGATTAACGAGTTGTCCTAGTTCACACTGATATTAAAACACCTTTACTGTTTCACACTACAAATGTTATATTCAGCCGTGACAAGTGTCTCATTAAGTGTCAAAGTGTTTAAAATGCAGCTGCAGCATATTATTGCGAGTTTCTCTCAAAACAATCTAAAAACACTCACACAGGCGTCCCTCCCCGGCCATAAACAGAGCCCTCTTCTAATTATGAAGCTTAAACTGACATTTGGATGAGCGCTGACTGAATTACCCCACAGTCTCGATTGCACAAGCAGGCGGCCAAAAACGGGACGGCTAAATAGTCTCTCAGCAAACACAAGCTGCGCAGCATGTGGGAATCTGCCCGAAACGACAGTGTTTACACTGTGTCGCACTGTAAAAGTGTGCCGAGTCTTACAGATGGTGAAGACTCAGCAGGTGACAGAGGCCAACCAAGTCAAGTAGAGCGATCAGGCAGCACTTGAGAGAAGGTTGATGGCGCTCAGGGGAGAAAATAAAATGTTATAAACAGGTTTTATCTCAGGCACAACAGCTGAGCAATTATCAGCTCCTGCAATCTGCCACAAAAAAAAAACTGAGTGATATACCCCAGCTTCCCAAAATTAGAGCGCAATAACAACCGACTTACTGAGGCCAAATGTGCCACTAAACAAATACATCATGATTATAAAATGCATGCCAGAATTAATTACCTCTCCAAAGGGAGTCTTATTGGTGAGCAGGATATCTCAAAAATACTTAATTTAAATAAAATTTGGTGGACAGGTCAACCTTGGCTCAAGGAAGAGTTGATTATATTTTGTGGTACAGCTGAGGACATAAGTTTACATCCACCTTGGCTAAAATCTTTAAAATTTTGAACTGCACGCATTCCATTTTATCAAACAATATGTGTTAAGTCAGTTTGAATGTGTACTTTATTTCCATACAAAATTACTTAAAAATAATACTTATAAGAATTATTTTAGTTTATATTCATTATGTCAGATTTTCAGTGGGTCAACAGTTTACATACACCAAGATGAATGCCTCTTTATCCCTCATCAGTACACGTTATGAAACTTGCTAATCTGTACACCTGGGGTCCATGTGGACCCCACCAGAACTTCTTGTTTTTTAATACCGTTAACATTTTTTTTTTAAGTTTAGGCCATTCTTGCAGATATCTGGAACATACCTAGATAGGGTCACTTTGCAACTAGTCTGAAAAAAGACTTGAGTATCTGGCTAATAAATCACATTTCATTTTGAAAAATTTTTTTTCTCTCTTTTTCTAACACGACTTCTCAATACAAAAATTCAATACCTACTCTTACTCACTGTAGTTACTCTAATGCAAATATCCTGAATGAAAACTGCTCTGACAGCAGTCATCATGAAAAATTGACAAAAAGCTCAAAATTTTGCTATGGAATCTGAACAGACACCATTATATCAAAGTGGAGTCCAAGCAGACCCCATTAGAAAAATTGTTATGCAGCCCACAGTATTTAATCAAACTGGATCAAAACGAGTGAAAAAGAAGACAACTATATAGGTGACAATTACATAAAATTTCAGCTGAATACGTATAACGGTTCAGAAAATATATCAAAAAAATATACCCGTGGGGTCCACTTGGACCCCAGGTGTACTGATTAGGGTTAAACAGCATGGAAGATTCCAAAAGAATGCAGAAACTGATGAAATTGTAAATGTTTATGAATGACTAACTGGAACAATTAGGGGTTAATTGGGGAACCCTTAGTTGTATTTAAGG
>OMMV01193308.1:0-12086 GCA_900302635.1 Chatrabus melanurus
ACAGACTTCTTAGATGATACGCTCGGATATTTAACCGCACAGCAAGCTATATTATTACAGATATTTGTAATAAAATGCTCAGAAAGGACAGACACGGTCCTCCACAACAGCTAGCAGCCACGGCTAGCGGGGCTCAGGTCGCAGAGCTCTGAGATGGGGGAAAGAGCAGCGCAAACCGATCACGTCATACACAAGCAGGATGCGAAAGCGGAGAGAAAAACCTTGTGAAAACTCATTATTTTTTGCTTTTTACTATGTGTTGGGGTCACTAAATTTATTTTCATTTAGGGTGGGCATTTAAGCAACTTTCATAGAAAAAGGGGGTGGGTGGATGCACGACGGGGGGCGCGAGTACGGTAGCTCGAGACAAAACTGGGGTTTTTTTGTTTATTTTTGCTGTGCAGTTGGACATTTTAACATGGAGTTCTATAGGGATTGACTTGCTTTTGGAGCCAGTCTCAACTGGCCATTCAAGGAACTGCAGGTTTTGGCACTTTGGCGTTGGCTGCATTTTTCAGCACCGGAGCTTGCCGCTGGGGAAACTGGTAGTGTCCCTGAAAACAAATTAATTTTTGATAAACTTTCTGATTGGTCCCTGCCAACGTGGGAATGGGATGATTAACTATCTCAAACTGTGCATAACCTCGTCTTAAATATTCCCTCACGGTGTAAATATTTTGCCCAACCTTCCCTAACTGCCGTCCATATGTCAGTGTCAAATATGATGTGAGCGGTTGAATCATTCTGTCCTGAGGTATTAGTTCCATATGAGTAATATTTGAATGGAAATTGCTCAGTCAGATGCATTCACCTTGAAGTGAGCAAAATCCATCTCTGGTGTGACAGTTTCTGCCTAAATAAGCATTACTGTGAGCCGCTGGAAACTGTTATTGTCCCTGTAAAAATTGTTTGTAACCTTAGGGTTAAAGACTGCTATATTTGCATACATACAAATGAACAATTTAATGTTGATGAACCTGGCATTAAGTGCGAAACGGCCGCCGTGTGGAATCTGTCCTCGACAACTATTGTTCTGTGTCTCAGAGAATCACAACAGCGCTGAGCCAATAAAAATAGTTACCAAAGTGATTTTGGTTAATTGGGCCGAAATACTGTCTTTTTTCTTTTTTAAACAACTTCTATGTGCTAAAGTGAGAAGTAGTAATTGCTTCCTGATGAAGTTTTGAAAGTGTCTTTGGTGTAAACAGAACTAAATTGTGGGGGAACATTTCGCTCTTCATTAGTCTTATCTCTTTGTCCTAACACGCTGTAAAATCTTATTAGGAATTTCCCCGAGGTACCTGTTAAAATTCCATCATTATCCTAAGCATTTACAGACGGCCGCGCCTCCATTTGATTCCATCACGACGGACGCGTACGACTACATAAGCCACCTTCTATTACTGACATTGAAAGAAAGTTTAAATCTAATGCCGCAAAAGATAAAATTGTTCTTTGTGCTCTGTGTGTAAATATGCGGGCAGACCTGAACTCAGCGAGTCCTTGTTGATGCCTTTCATACTTTCTCATAAAAGCCTGATGCTTTAATGCAGGATTTAGCTTTGACCTTCTAGTAGCTTTTAAGTCCATTGCTTGTCGTCAATAGAGCTGCGAAAAACGGTTGAGATGTTGATGGATTTGATGAAAAAAGAAGTCTCACAAATTGAACTCGCTGTTAAGACCCTTACTAACTTTTTTTTTTTTTTTTAAATAAATGCAGTTTGTGTGTGCAATTATTTAATTCAATGACACAAAAAGACGTGCAGAGGTCGGTGTGAAAGTGTCTGCTGGTGCTGGACCATATCTGGCTGACATAACGCCTACTGGGAGCAGAGTGCCTCACAGCGACAAGGTCCCAGGTTGGCTTCTGACCTGGTCCTTTCTGTGTGGAGTTTGTATGTTCTCCCCATGTTTACGTGGGTTTGCTCCGGCTTCCTCCCACTTCCAAAGACATGCAGGTCAGGTGAATTGGTGACTCTAAATCGACTGTAGGTGTGAGTGAGAGTGTGAATGTGTTTGTCTGTCTATATGTGGCCCTGCGATGGACTGGCAGCCTGTCCGGGGTGTACCCTGCCTCTCGCCCAATGAATGCTGGGATAGGCTCCAGCACCCCCCACCGTGACCCTTAATTGGAGTAAGTGGGAATAGAAAATGAATGAATGAATCCCCTCATGTCACATATATTGAGCAAAACTTCCAACACAACACTCTGTGGTCTTAATGGACATGTTTTTTTTGTTTGTTTTGTTTATTTTTTGAATATTTAGTAAATCTTGGCACATTTCATTGCAAAATCTAACCTTATGAAAAAACAAGTTATTGTTGACCAGTCAGTTTTCATATTCACAAACTTGGTGTCCTTGTGCATCAACCAATCGGCTGGTTTCACAACCCGACTTCTTGCAGACTGATGTGGTTTTTATGACTTACTCAAGTTTGTGCGGCAGTCATGGTAACAGGAAGGAAGTGATTATGACGCAACTATGCCATTGGTGCAATTTGTGTTTAGGTGATGCAACCCTGTACTTAATTTAGACCCTACCACAGATATTTATTCATCGCAGCCAATCTGCTTTGTATACGCCTGATCCTGTCAGCTCTCAGAAGTTAATCCTTTATCTCCCAGTGAAAATTTGGAATGTGCACAGTTCTCCCCATCAGTCACCCTTTCCTGACACATATGTAAACGATCTGTGGTCCACGTCCCGATCCCAGGGAAGGGTAGGGTTTCAATCACCATTATCGGTAAAAGCAATTAAGAGCTGGGATAAATAGAGCCTAGCCAAACGTGCAGACCAGGTAGGATCTGGTAGCAAGAGGCTACGTTCAATAAGGAATGGCACTGTGGTGCAAGTAAAGAGGGCTTGGGAGGAAAATGATCAAGCAGCGTAAGTCCTGATTAGTACTTGGCCGGGAGACTGCTTAGGAAGACCAGGAAATGTGTGTGTTTCTCCATGTAGAACTGGAGTTGTGTCAGGAAGGGCATTCGGTGTAAAATGTGTGCCAAATCCCAATGTGGATCTGTACTGGAACCGCTGTGGCGACCCTGAACAAACGGGGACAGCCGAAAGACCAACAACAGCATAGATATCTATTCATCAAACTTTGAAAGGAATAGCTGACAAGCAACACACAAAACGAGAAGCGCTGAAGAGTTTTCTATACATTAAAGAATTCACCAAACAAAATCAATAATTGTTTGCCAACCCCATGTTTTGTTCAGCAAATGTTAACTGACTTCGCACCAGAATGGGAGAAAACTTGGAGATCTGTATTAGATCGGATGTGACGGTGACCAACCCACCTCCTTGGAAACAAAAACACAGCAGCCTTATTGTAAAGACTACCTTAAGAAATAAACAGCGTTTGTTCTATATCCTGTGACTGCAGCTAAGGAGTGGGATTAAAGCTGTCCATTTAGTCTGAGGCAGATGCAGTTATCTGAGATCCCAGTTGGAATCATGTGCAGCGCTCCATGCCAGGACTGTTTAACTTTGCACCCAGTATAAAACAAACCTGAATAAGGCTCCTGTTTGATTGGGATTTTTTGGCCTCTGACGACCGAAACAGCCAGTCTGTTCTCACGGAAAATCCAACCAGTCATATACCTCAGGCAGTTAAACAAATTACAAATGAAATGACAACAACAACTAGAAGGGACACTCAGAGTGGATCACTGTGCCTTACATGTTTGATACTGATTCATGCAAATTATTTCTTTGTGATTTAGTGTTACCATAATATATGGTTCTGTGTGGCCTTGACATTTGATCAATTCTGTCCAAAATCAAACCGCTTTATCCTTGACTAACATACAATTCTTCCACCATGTTTAATCCATATTGGCTCCAAATTTTGAGTTAATCAAATCACTTTGCCCTTGGCAAACCACTACTTTCCACCAACTTTGGTCCAAATCGCAACATGCAATAAGCCAGCACCCTGAGACTGCAGCGCAGGTGCTGGCACATAAGGCTCTACCAATTTCATGAAATAAGGAAGTGCACAACCATTTAGTACTTTGGATATTTGCAGCAAAACCTTGAAATCTTCCATCATGTGAACAGGGAGCCATGGACGGGTGGCCAACACCAGAGTAATATGATCGATTATTCCCATGACTATGTATAATCTGACCTAGACGTGCTATATAAAGGGGGAAAACAGTGGACCTAGAACCGGCCCCTGAGGTACCCCATACTTCACTGTGGAAAATTCAATTTATTTTTACACCGCCAAATCATAATACAAGTCATCTCTATGTGTGGTACACAAGCTAGGTCTAGACCTTAAACATCCCATGAGCAAGCACGTTGGATGGTACTAAGGGAAACATTCCCTCTATGTTTTTTGATTGCAGGAAGAAATTTCAAGCAGATCACACAAAATTCTGATGTAATATTGTTGTAGAAAAGATGATGTGATTGACCTGACAGCTAAGAACTCAATCATGAGAGTCCTTGATGAGAGATACCAAAGTAATTTTCAGTGCTGTGCAACAGTGCAACGAAATCAATTGTATCAAATACAGCACTCAGATCTAATAACAGTTGCACTGAAGTGGACCCTGCATCCACAGCCAGTAACCGACCATTCATCACTTTAACAAGTGCAGTTTCTGTAGAATGGCACACCCTAAAAGCTGACTGCAGAGGTTCAAAAGGACCGTTCTTTGACAAATATGGAAGAATTTAATAAGAGATCATGTTCTGAAATTTTTTTGATTAAAAACAGTAAGTTTGAAACAGGTCTATAATTTGCCAGTTTAAAGGAGGTCCAGCAGGTGGTGCTGTACAGTGAATAAACCTCATTCCCCGCTGCCAAAAGACAATCTGGCGACAGGCTCTAGAGCCATTCGCCATGCCGATGGCTGTGAGTTCGACCCCAGTGAGGGACACAATGCAGGTTACACCAGTATCATTCATTCATTCATTTTCTACATCCGCTTACTCCAATTAAGGGAGGGGTGCTGGAGCCTATCCCAGCAATCATTGGGTGAGAGGCAGGGTACACCCTGGACAGGCCGCCAGTCCATCATTGAGCCACATAAAGACAGACAAACACATTCACACCCTCACTCACACCTACCGTCAATTGAGAGTCACCAATCCACCTAACCTGCATGACAAATTTAAAAAAGACTGTCCACCTTTGTGGTTGAATTACGCAGTTTCATTAACAACAGTCAAAACAAGCCATATTGCTGTAACAATATCCACTATAAATAGCAGTACACTGCAAACCTTCAAGTCCAGTCATTTCAGGGATACTTTCATTTCTGCAAATAGCTAAAGGTTGCCACAAAAAAAGTCATGAAAAGTGCTGCTATTGCCAAATATTTTTTCCTTTATGCATTAAATTCCTCCAGATTCCTTGAATCGTTTAATGATATTATGCACTGTTGAGAGAGAAATATGCAAATCCCTGCCAATATTTCCTCGAACAACATTGTTTTTAAACATTTCAATAATTTTCTCACACATTCGTTGACAAACTGTAGATCCTCTGCCCATCTTTGCTCCTCAGAGACTCAGCCTTTTGTGGATACTGCTTTTGTACCAAATCGTGATTACAATCACCTATTGACATCACCTGTTTGAAATAACATCCTTATTTAATTAATTTTTACCTCATTACTAGCCCTAAATTGCCCCTGTCCCAATTTTTTTGGAAGGTGTTGCAGGCCTGAAATGCAGGAATGGATGTATATTAACACATGAAATGAAGTTGACCGCACAAAACATGAAATATCGTGGGTTCATAGTGTCTGCAATGAAGCAGAAGTCAAAGTAAATGTAAAGATCACTGCTTTTTGCATTTTCCATATCGTCACAACTTTTTCTGATTTGGGGTTGTAGTCAAGGATGCAGTTTGCAGAATTTGACACTGTTGTTGTTTGTTTCACTTCACTCTCTGAAAAACCAGTGCTGGGTTGAACTCTGAGTGGCAGCCACACATGGATATGTTGTGTAACATTACAGCTGGTGTGCCAGTGGAATCAAAGCTTCTGCAGATGACTGAATCCATTGAGCGTGCCTTTCTTATTCAGTCTGCCCATGTTTTTGCTTGGGTATTAGCTTGCTTTGGTCAGAGGCCATTCTATTGTCTGCTAGCGCTGCCCATCCTTGCATGATATGAATGAAGATTAGCACGGATTGTTTGAATAAACCACCCAGGGTCTGGTGTTAATGCGTCGCAGCAGGAAATTATGAGAATGTCACTGCATGTATAAGTGAAATAAATGAGAAACGCAATCTGCAAGGAAGAGCTGGACTGTATACTGCTGCAAACAATCAAAAAGACTTTGATTGAACTGAAATGGCTTTGTTCATTTGAGCATGGTAAAATCAATACGTCCACCCTCTCTTTTAGCGTGCTGCATAGTTGGTCTAGGCCGCATAGTTTTTTTTCCCCCTCTTCCTCTCCCTCTATCCTTGTTTGTGTGATACATCACGAATGATTCATGTGGCCTGCGGACCGAGCAATGCCATTCTAATTTGTCATTTCTGCATGCTTGGCACCCTTGCTCGTGGTGGGGCTCTGGCAAGGTCATGGGATGCACCTGACCTGCTGTAAAGCAGAACAATGAGGGTCAAAAACATAATGTACATGACACGGATTGAAATGGATTGCAGTCTTATTTTGTCCTCAAACCGCCACTGCACAGAGCTGATTGCTGCGACTCACGCCTGTTTCTCTTGGCGGTATTATAATAAAATCCTCTTTATTCCTGCATTACATTGATAGCGGTAGCTGCCAAGGTGCTAAAGCGACATCGCATTACTAAATGTTGCAGCCCTAATCGAGTGAGGGGAGGATGTCTGCGAACAAGTGCTTCAGCACACCCCCTCCCTGTACCCTCGACTCTAATTAAGACCACATATCTTAGATTTTGCTGAGGTCAGGAAGGGGTTTTAATTTAAAAACCATTAAGACGTGCACACAGTCAGGAGTTGTGTTGCATCCCAGGCAGATATAATTTTAATTAACTCTTATCTTTGCCCAATTTCTCTGGCACAAGACATCATCATAATTCCTCAATAACAACCCCAGAATAAACTGAACAACACTTTGGTAAATGTGATGGGCTGCTCCTGCGTTAGAAGTCCGGCCACTCCTATACATTACTCTGTATGTTTTCTAGAATTTGAATCAAGGGAATCATGACTGCACCAATATGGTGAAAACAGGAGGTCAGTGTGCACACAGGAGTGGACTAATATCTTTTATTGCTAATGATGCCCCAAGGTGTACTCGGAGTGCTTCCTCTGTACTAAAGTATTTGCGCTCTACTCTTTCAACTACCAGAAAGTGGGCAATAAAGTCTAGAAATGGTTCCACACCTGCTAAATGATGCAATTGCCTTTTTGGCACTGTACTGCAAGCAGTGCATTCAAAGTTTTTATCATATGAAGCCAATATGTGAGACAGAATTGATAAAAAAAAAAAAATTGAATGTGAACCGTCAAATTTCCTACATATGTGGTTGTGCGCTCATGTGCAAACATTGCAAAAACAAGTCACTTGGATTTTTCCCCAAGTGATGCCTTCTAAAGTGAGCGCTGCCACTTTACAAACCTTAATGTGTCAAATTGATGCTGAGGTAAATAAATTATCTTGTTCGGTCTTCTCATGAGACTCGAAAGCTGTCGTGTAACTGTGAGCACTGCTGCTTGACGCAAAGTGTCATTTTTATCCCTAGTGGGCAGTAGCTCCTCTGTGCATACAGATCCATGCCCGGACAAGCACATGTATAAACTACAATGGCACCAGGAGAGTGCAATCCTCCTCCAAAGCCACGCAATCTATAGGAATGTTGCTTTGGGACAGTGTTTCCCAATCCTGTTCCTCAGGACCCAAAGAACTGCACATTTTCATTTGCTCAAACCCCGTCGTTGCAGAAAATTACCAGTCGAGTTTAGGCCGTTGAAAAGACAGTTTGACGGGTCTCTAGATCAGTGTTTCTCAATCCTGGTCCTCGGGACCCAAAGTACTGCACATTTTCCATTTGTCCCTGAACCAATCAGAGCAGATCAGCTCAGTCAGGTGGGTTACATTGCTGTTGATTAGCTGAACCCACCTGACTGAGCTGATCAGCAGTACTTTGGGTCCCGAGGACAAGGATTGAGAAACACTGCTTTAGATAACACGTAGATTACGGCTGCATCGTATTTGTTGACAGATGGTTTGGTAAAAGATAGATTTTTAATCGATTTACCTTTCGTTGGTGAAGCTCCTCCATCAGCTGGTTTCAGATGTGCTCCAATACGCATGCTCAGCAAAAACATACTGGTTCCAGTAGACTTGTTCCCCACTCAATATGTCGTAAACAGAACAGGGGACCCATTGACAATATAGATATAAAATTTTCTCCTTGGATTTGCATCCATCTCAGGAATGGCCCGGATCGTTCTAAAAAACTTGGAAATCCATGAATTAGCATAAAATTCTCATGGCTGTAAGTTTCAAAGTGTGGGTTGGGTTTGTACTGCTACTGTCCAATAAGAGATCTTTCTAATAAGAGATTGATAAGACTGATCACTCCACCGAGTTTCATGGACATCAGGTGAAACCGTTTTGAGTAATTCTGCTGACTAAAGGGTGTATCTCACTTGCGATTTTTTTTTTTTTTTTTTTTTTTTTTTTTTTATTTTTTTTTTTTTTGTTTTTGCAATTTTGCTTTGCAGCCAATTTGTGATGGTAATCGCAAATTTGTGCTTTTTATTTGCAAAAAAGCCTCGCGACAGTCACGGGCTTGCAGAATGGTCACAAGCTGTGGAAAATTGCATGTGGGAATTTTTAAAAAGTTTCAACTTTTCCGTGACTGCAAAAATTGTGGCTCTGACGTGAAACAGTAGCAAATCTGTATCAAATCTGTCTCTTTTAGCACGCAAGTGCTGCGCAACATTCTCATAATGGTGGCAAAGTCTGCAAAATTGTTGCCTGTAGTGGCGAGGGGTTTGCGATACACGCAACAAAAAAGCTAAATATATTGCAGCCATAAAGACTTGTCATTGCAGTGAGACAATCGCGCTAACATCTCGCGTATCTTTCGCGACAATTGCGTGTGTAAAAATAAAAAAGTGAAAAAGTCACAAAATGTCAGGTCGCAAATTTACCACATGCGAAACATCACAGGTGAGACACCCCCTTTAGATGCAAACAAACCAGCCAACAAGAGACGTGGCTGAATACAAAACCATCCTTGTCAGAGGTAGCAAAGTGAATAGAGTTTGGTCAAGTTCAGACTCATTAACTTTAACTCTTTCCAAAATGCAAATCATCTCCAGCCATCAAAGGCACACCGGAATTGAGTTATAGATTAAATTAACCCTCATCTTCTGCTAACGTTGTGGATTCATGTTGCATGGCCCTTTTTAAAAAAGGCTCAAAGACTCCTGGCAGTCTTAAAAAGGTGAGAAGTTATGATGTAGAACATACAAAAAGTGACTTTTTTTGATCAAAGGAGATCCAGCTTTCAGTTTCCTCCACGTCTACCAGATGGTTTTGCGGCTCTTAATTAACCACATCAATAAAAAAATCTTGTCAAGCGGAGGTCAACGGGACAACATTTCATTAAATTGGACTGTTTTATGTTAAATTGAGAGTTCTTGAATAAAAGTCCGCAAATCCTGGTGGTCATTTTCTAAATGAGTGCGTTTTATATGGGCTTATATCACATTTCTCCTCATGCGTTCCTGACAAGGCCTGAAACGTAACGGCAGTGGATACACCGAGCTACAGTCGAGTTCTTTTGTAGCTCTTTGGGTAAAATGAGAAATGGTTGAGTGTTCACTTTATACTTTGTAGTTAGGATGATGATGGTAATGGTAGGGGTGACGGGTCAGAAAAAAGGTTTTATAACATGGTTCCAAAGCATTAGGTTTTTTTGCTTTCATATCTACTGTATACCAGGGGGTCTGAAAATGACCTTATTACATTTGGGGAGTACTGTTGTTTCACAGGGGGCTGCAACTGATCAAATTCTAACAATTAAGTAAAGCGTTAAACTCTGTTCATTGAAACCCAAATTGAGCTGGTGGGGGGTGCATGTCTTGTTCATTCAGTGCTGCAGAGTGCCAGTGGCATGCTACAAGAAACAAGCATTTGTCTCCCTCTTTAATTTCTGTGCATGTTGTATTCAAGGAGAAGTTCTTTTTTTTTCAACCTTAGTCATATTATAACAATGTTCAAAATCAAGCCTTTGAGTGCTTGACTGACTTTGACTATTACTTCTTGTGAGCGCAATTCTATTTTCAAAAACATCTGAAAAGGAAATACATGTGCATGAATACGGCAGCGAACTCAAAACCATGTTTGTCCGAACCTTAAAATTGTGTAGCAGAGTTTTTTAAGCGTTCTTGCATGTTATGAGTATGTATCCCTGGTGATATTATTAACTTGGTACAGGCACTATTTACCCTGCATAATATCGGTGTTCAATAAACTGACCAGAACTATCTACTAAGGGCACTTTTCCACCTGATGGTACCACTTTGACTCTACCCAACTCTACTCGCTTTTGGTACCAGGTGCTTCCCTTTATACTGCCGATTATAGTCCCACTAACTCGTCATAGTGAAGCTGCATGAAACTGCCTTGACATCATGTTCAACGTGACGCACAATAGAAGAACGTGACGCACACTAATCAGTGAATAGTTTAGCTTTTGCGTTATAGTACAGTACAGACAGCTCTACTTGTCTCTCGTCTCGCATAATGATGGCGCGGTGATAGTGATGATTCTCTCTTACCAGTCAGCAATCTGCAGTGTTTTCATGTCACCTTTTGGTACCGCCTCGGCTCTCTTGGAACCGCGACAGAGGCGATACCAAACACAGGACCAGGTACTAGGTACCAGGGTTTGTCCAATGAAAAACTGAAAAAGGCGGGTCCAGTTGAGCAGGTACCATGTAGTGGAAAAACGGCATAAGACTCACGTCACGTCTGGGAGCATGTGCTGGTTTCGCCGCATCTACAACACCATGGAACTGTCATGGGTCCTGGATGGCAACTACCCACGCAGACAACCAGTCCATCCCCACCACCCGAAAGTAGCCATCTATCTGTCACACCTAGATGATATTTGGGCATCCCCTTGGCCTTTTCCAGTTGCTGGGGTCCTCAGCACTGAACCACTTGCATGCTGGGTCACGCCCAGAGCAGCATGCCACAATGCCGTAGCTGATGTTCCCTTACAATGCAAGTGGTAAGAATGTTCAAGATGTGGAAAATGTAGATCCTCAATTCTTGAACAATTAAAGCGGTGTTATTCCATGTTTTTAATTTTGTGGAAGACTTTATACCTGAATAAGAAAACTTGACAGGAGCGTACTGTGATTTGAATCGTACCGTGACCCTGAAACCATGATTTATACCGAACCATGAGGGAAGGGTATCATTACATCCGTAAGGTTTAGTATGTCTTGCTCATGAACATTTTGTTGAACAGCCAGGAGTAGATTCCGACAATCAAACCACCAAGCCATCTTTTTAATTTTGAGCGAGTCTTTTGTACTATGCCTGTATAAGAAAACCTGACAAAGTGTACCATGATTTGAACCATACTGTGACCTTGAAACCGTGATTCATACTGAACCATGAGGGAAGTGGACTGTTACACCCCTAGTGCCGAGCAGCGTCTCCAAAACAAAAGCAGGCTTCGGTAAGACACTAACTGTATAATCAATCATTTTAAAAAGTTTCTTTACATTTACTGAGGTAAATCTGCACGTGTACATCCGTAGGGTCCTCTTCATACTATCAGACAAATGATATTTTCGTCTATTCACTAGTGATTCCTTTAGGGTCCTGGTACTCCCTGTTTTACTGTGTGGTTCTGAGACTTGGAGGCTAACCAGTGACCTAAGATGATGGCTGGATGTCTTTGGTACCAGGTCTCTTCGGAGTATCTCTGGGTACCACTGGAATGACTGTGTCAAACAAGCGGTTACTTAAGGCCCTATCACACTGGGCTGCGACACACATGCGAACGGCATTCCCGTGGGAGTCACCGAGAAGCCCCGGCGCATCCACGGGGAGTCCCACACCCGTCGTGGGCGGCGCAGAGTGGCACACAAGTGTCG
>OMMV01193311.1:0-19687 GCA_900302635.1 Chatrabus melanurus
TGATACGCCTACGTCATAGCCATCTCTTCATCAACACGCATGCGCCACACTCAGAAAATGGCGCCGTACAGTGTTGTTTGTGTGCTGCTAAAGCTGGTGAGCCTATTACATCTTTTACAGCAAAATATCCTTCTTCACCAGTACTACCAAGACGTACAATTCTTTAGCCTGTTTCCGCTTTACGTCTATGGTTTTCGCTTGTTTCCGTCAAATCGTCACAGCGCCACCAGAGGCCTGGCATGTGTTTTACATCCTATTCAGGCGTATTGAGTGCATTCGTGTGGACGCACACATTTACTGAAACGTCTTCGTATTTATGACAAAGTTTCTTGAAACTGTAAGCGTTTCGTTTTCGTGTGAACGGGCCCTTTAAAGCAGTCACGTTGATTAAGGGAGCTATTTTCTCGATCCTTTAAAATCAACTTAAATTCCCCCACAGAGATCAGTTCTGCCAATTTCAGATATAAACAGCAAATCACCATAATCCAGCAGAGGTAAAAAAAAAAAAGAAGTTGCTGATATCAAATGTTTCCTTGCCTGGAGGGAAAAAATTGGATTTCTTCCTAAAAAAGAAACCCACGTTTATTGAGTGTTTTTAATTTGCTCTTTACCAGTACATTAATTAGCTGGTTAGCCTGTGACGATGTTTGTGTTCTAAATCACGAATGCGCCAATTGAATTCATTTTTGTCCTGAGTGAAAAGAGGAACCCCAAAACATCTAAAAATAGATTGCAGGTTGAAAAATGTTGAACTTCCGCTTTAAGTTTTTCTTTTAAGTTATCAGCCAGAAGGTACAAGTGTATTTATCATGTGGAATTGAATGTTGATATATCTGTACAGGACCTATAAAAAGTACTCATTACCTTGGGCTTTAACCAGTTTTATTGTGTTTTGACTGAAAATCTAACTTTTAAAAACTCCTGGCTCTTTACTCTCAAACTATAAGTAAATGTCAAAAGTATTACATAGCTTCTGATACAAATACAAAATGATCACTTTTACAGCCAGTTGGCTTTAGAAAAGTTGGATACAAGAAGTCGTCGAGTATCCCTTGGAGTTCAATGAAGTCAGCCATTATGAAATGGAAAGAGCGTGACACTGGATGATAAATCTGTCTAGAACAAGCCATCATCAAAAACTGAGTAATTGTTCAAGAAGGAGGCTAGTGAGGGAAGCCATCAAGACAACTCTTTGTCATGTCACACCAACCACCTGCATGTCTCCCCGAACCACATCATCAAAGTGCTGACTCTCACGTCCACATTTCAAACTTTCCTCCTCTCCTGCTGCCAGACACGCGCTCCGCCTCTTCTTCTTCTACTTCTTCGCCCGACAGTGGCACAGTTTCTGCTGGGACCCTGCTGGATAACAGTACTGGTGGCAGTTTTTGTTAATCCGGCCATTGACTGATCTGGTATGGAAATTTGATTTGTGATCCGCGTGCTTGGTTTGGCGAATTTTATACCAGATGTCCTTCCTGACACAACCCTACTCATTTATCTGGGTTTGGGACCAGAACTCGGAATACACTGGTTTGTACACTCCATGTGGATGAGTTAATAATCATAATGCTATTAATAACACATTTATATTGAAAGCTCCTTTGAAAGCACCCAAGGATGCTTTACACAAAGGGAATGGGGGGACAGAGTTAAAGATCATAGGCTTTTGTAAACAGGTATGATTTCAGACAGTTCTTGAAGATGCGCAAGAAGGAGCATCGCCAATATCTGATAAGACAAAGTTACAAAGTTTGGGGGCTGCAGCACTGAAAAGTCCACAAAAGTCCAGAGTCTGGTGTGGGGAATGGAGAGCAGATCCTTGCCTGTGGACCACAGCGATTGGGTCGGAGCGTAGGGATGGAGCAGATCCAGTCGGTACTTCAGAGCGAGGGCATAGACGGATTTATAGGTGAAGAGGAGGATTTTTAGAAGAGATGTGGGACTTGACTGGAAACCAGTGAAGGTGAATGATGGTGGGGGTGATGATGAAAACAACAACCTTTGCATTTTGCTTCTCTAGTCACAGCTTCACGACAGAGTGGAACAGAGGTAGATATATCGGCTAAATTTCACAAAGGACGCTTGTGAGACTCTATCTTAGATTTCATGTCTTCCTGTGACGTAATTGACCAGTTTCACAATACGATGCGCCACCTATTGGTCGGCAGAGATAGGTCATCATTTGTGAATTGGCCCAGTGTTTTTCCCATTGGTAGCACACCAACTCTCCGCAATATTTGCAACCCACGCTAATGTTAATGTCAACACAGGAAGTGCCTCTCCCAAGCGACCGCAAGCAGCGCATTGTATTTTGAAAACAGCAAATTGTCCAATTACTATTGATTCTTTAAAAAAAAAAAAAAAAAGGGGAACACACAAAAAGTGCTGTAATTCCTGCATGTTTGCCTAATTTGGATGTAATTGCTTTCAAATTGAAGCTGACCGCACAGTGAATTCATATTCATTATTTGCTGTCCAAATATATATGGGCCTAACTCCATATTTCCAACCTCAAGAGCTAAATGTCACTCGCAGAACACTTGTAGTGTACTCCGCAGGTTAAAACAGACTGGTGATTGTCCTGTCAGCTGCTGCATCATTAAACTCGTACTTGACTAAAGGCAAGAAGTAGTTGTTAGATTTCCTGACATTCACTTGTGCAGTTACTGTGGGAAGCAGCTTGGCCTACATTTACAGGCTGGCTGCATTGTTGATGAGAATAATCTCCGAGTGGATTACAGAATGAGGACTTGCTGAACTGTGGAACAGTGAGGATTCGTCGTTGGTAATTTCGCCGAGATGTCCTTTTTTCCCCGTCCTTTCTTACATTCGTCTTGCTTTGAAGTGATTTAATTCCGCCTTGAATGCTATCCAGGAAATTACAAAGCCACTGTAATGAAGTGTGGCTGATTGGACAAGTGCCCTTGTGTGAACTTTCATTTTTGTGGCCGTGCGAGCATTTTGAATTGAGTGCTGGGCAGGTTGAGTTACGCAGATTGATTTTTATACCCTTTAGCCCAAGCAATATGAAGCTTACTCGTACAGATTCTCAATTGTTGATCTTCTGATAGGGCTGTTGCCAAAATAGTCAAACTGATGAGCAGCTGAAGATTGCAGTTTTACTCCAGAAAAGATTTTTCCTGCTTTCTGAGCAAAAGTTTGAATGCAACAGTAAAAAAAAAAAAAAAAGTGACAATATATTCGATAAGCCATACAATATATTCATTTTTGGATAGTGAGTTCATTATCTATTGAACGATTCATTGCAGGAATGGATGCATATTTACACATGAAGTGAAGTTGACCACACAAAACATGAGATATCTTGGGTTCGTTTTTTTTTTTTTTTTTGTTTTTTTGCATTTTCCATATCGTCCTAACTTTTTCTTATTTGGGGTTGTATCATTTTACCCCATCTCTATATAAATGCCAGCGAAGATATTAGACACGGGCCAGTTTCACAGTATACCACATATTAAAAATGTCATTTTCCAAAATGACTATCCAAACCGTTGTCAAAAACTGATTTCCTGCCCGACAGCAAGAGCTCCAAAAACAAACATGAGGTCATTGCACATGGTTCAGTCAGTGATTTTTTTCTCATAGTTAAGGAAGTATGGGAATATTATTGTTATCCAATTTCTAACAGGAAAGTTGCAACTGACACAACCAAGTATAGCTCCTTGTCCTCAGCGCTGAGATAATATAACTGAATACACAAAAACATGGAGATCAGAATCCCAAAGAAGCAGCGTGCTTGAAGTCTGTGTGTCTGTTGATGCATGATCTCAGTCATGCAGATAGGAGATATCCAGAAGTTGGCTCCACACCATCTGGACCTCCTGTTGATCCACACAGCATCACACCACTCATCGAGCTGGCTTCCTCAGTTCTAAAAATGTTGTTTGTCTGTTCTATAGTCTGAAGATCAGAATCCCAGAGAAGCAGAGCACAGAGAGCCATTGCATGTGCCAATGCACCATCTCATTCAGATAGGAGATATCCAGAAGTTCACTTTACAGCAACTGGACCTCCTATTGGTCTCCACAGCATCACACCACCCATCCAACTGTCTTCCTCAGTTCTAAAAATGTACTATATATGCTGTATGTAGCTGTAAGTCCTATCTCAGCTCTAAAGCCCATTTGTGCCAGTGCTTATCCCTGAATTCTGCAGCTTGAAACAAATGAAAGTCTACAACTCCCCCTAGACGAGACGCCCGTCCACCACAGGTTTCTACCACAGCCAAGGCCAGTACACATTTACAGCTGGGTGGACTGGGAAAATGCAGATGAAGTGTATTTTCCAAGGATACAGACAGGTCAGGTGACTGGTAATCAAACCAAGGTCTGCATATTGGTAGCCCAACTCCTATCCCACTGATCTACCTGTGATGCTGATGACTTGGAGGTGAGGTTTGGTGGGGTCACTTTAGCCATGAGGTACAATCAGACTTGGTAAAGGTATCTTAAACAATTGAGCGTAGTGGGCAGCAGCTCGACCTTGTTCCCACAAACGGCCAAAGAGACGCAGAGAGTAGGTCCCCGAAGCAACCACTTGGACAGAAAAACAAAACAGATTGAGGAGGCAATACCATTTTAACATCAATTAAATATCTGTTTAACATCCATGGCGGCAGGATTGTCCTAACACTACCCAAAATTAAAGTTTGATGAGACTGAATCCTTCCCCCTGGGGATGTAACCAATAAAAGTGAGAGACAAGCCAATTATGCACTACAGCTAATTATAAACTGGAGAGAGCAGATGTGTCTTCAGTCTGGATTTCAAGGACTCAATGGAATCAGACTGCCTTATCTCAGCGGGCAGACTATTCCACAGAAAAGAAGTATTATAAGAGAGTCCTGTGGCCTGCTGACTTCTTTTTTTACCCTTGGAACACAAAGTAATCCCACATTCTGAGAATGTAGGATATGGGAAGGACATTCAAAATTTTATCTCAATCCAGAACCCTAAAATCTAACCTTACACGTACATGAAGCCAGTGAAGGGAGTCTCGAATGAAGTGAGGCACGCACAGGTCTTTGTCGAATTCAAGGTAACATTATTTTGAAATTAAAATGCTACAGAGTCAGCAAGCTGTTTAACACCAAAATGTATTATGCTTCTCAATCGTGAAAGACTCTTCAAACCGGTCGGTGGAAAATTAGATCTGTCCGATGCAAGTGAACCTCAAACTATATGTTTCAATTTTTTATAATTACTGTTTTTTAAAGCTTGACACAATTAAATGATGTACTGGCTCTGTCACGGTTTGCTTTTAAATGAATTCTGACAAACATCAGTGGTTAACTCTGTATCATGCAAAGAATAAGTAAAAACGATGCTTTCCATAAGAGTCGCAAATTGAAGACATGCTGAGAGAGAAGAAGGGAGGGAGAATGTGCACATCAACACTAAAATAATATGTCCTTGTAGGTGTGCAATGCCTATAATATTGTGTACCATGTTGTTTTTCCCTGAGATTATCATATCAGCAAAATCTCACACTGGCCAATACCTCCATGGTCCATCCAATTGAAAGAGGAAGAACAATTGTCATGCTAAGTGGTGGAATTTTACAGTGGTAGATTGAGTGAGCACTCCATGTTACGGTTGTCCTGATCAAGCTTTTTGCCCCCAATCAGAGTCCAAGAGACCAAGTCCAGAGATTGAGTCCTGATCTGGTGCTTGTATTTTCCTAGATAATGCTCTCACATGGGGCACACAACAGGTATATGAAGGTCAATCCAGTATATATGATTGGTATGAAACAGCTCTGCAATGCCTTAAGAAGAAAACTACCTGCAATCAGGTGCATGTGCTGGTGCTGCATGTCGTCGCATCTACCAAACCATAGAACTGCCCTTGCATCCTTGATGGCAACCACCCAGACAGACAAGCAGTCCATGTCCACCCTTTTGAAAATAACGTATCTGCAATCCAAGCTGCTTCTTATGTTTGTTGTTTAAAAAAAAAAATTAAACAGCTTTTTTTAAATATATGGCTCTCATCAATTTCACTTAGTGCAACACTGTGGTCACCTCAAAGAAAAGGGAATGTGATGATTATGGTGTTTTACTTCTGACCACTAGGTGTCAATAATGTTAGTTAAAATCTGTGGTAATAAGCAAGAGAAGGTAGTAGAAGAAGGCAAGACTGGAAGGTACGAATAAAAATCAACTCAGAATCTGAAAGGAGTGGAGCAAATTGTGAATCGTGACATTTAATGGATGGTTTTATGTTACACGAGAGCCTGAAGCTAACAGGGAATATTGACAGCAAATGGCACGCTTTCAAGAAGCAATTTTGACTTCTTAGACGCGTCTGAAATGCACTATGATGCTGCTGGTGGGCTAGCAAGGGTGACTAGTCAATATTCCGAAGGCCCATTGGTCCGAAAATCTATTGAATTGATTAACAATTTGGGTCAAATTAGGGGTATTTTTTGCCTATTAGAGTGGCTCCCTTAAACAAAGAATTGTATTGGACTGAATCAAATCATTCCACAATAAAAAGTATCATTCCTGAATCGTGTCATAGCCCATATATCTAGATATGCATGGTATAGTTTAATAAGGGAGAGATGCACACCCCGAGTGCCAATATATCCAACCAGGACTGTATATGGACTGTGGTAGAACTACTGTACATTTTCCTGAAGTATTTTTGTTGGTCTATCCTGACATAATTTTTTCTGATCATGCATCATACTTTTGCAAACTTTATGGCCTTAGGGAGAGTTCTGTATATTGCACTGTGCTCACATCTAGTCGGTCAAAGTGAGGTATATCCCTAACTAATCCTCGTGTTGGTAAACAGGATGTGTGTTTGTGCGCGCGCGCACGAACAGCAGTATTGATATCTTGGTGCTGAAGGGGAGGTGGAGCTCAGAATCTTTTAAGCACATAATCCTGCGGACTCCACGTCTCTCCTACCCATCTCCATTTCTAATACCCAGACAGGACTGGAGCCCTGCTTAAGTCATCCAGACACTACAGCAAAGCCGCGCTCATGCTGCCCGCGGGTCAATGACACACCATCCTGAGTCTAATTTTAAACTGACACTTGCACCATAAGCACGCACCAGACATCACCCTCAGTGTACAGATCCCAGTGTGGCGTAAGTATACCGAGCAAAACCTCAAATGCAACATTATAATGTGATCTTCATGGCCATGGCATGCTAACATCTGTGGTATAACTTGCATTAGAAATCCAAATCTTCTGATCAGAAACATTACTTTTGCAAAGTGCGTTTTTATATTCGCATGCTTTCAGAGTCACAGTACTACTGAAGGAGTAGTACTCCTTCAGTACTGAAGTACTGAAGGGATGTCACTGCCACAGGAGAAGGATATGACTGCGTTATTATAATCTACTTTCAGCTTCTCCCAATTTCAACTCTGGGTCGCCACAGCAGATCCCACATGGATCTGCATGTAGATTTGGCACAAGTTTTACGTCAGATGCCCTTCCTGACGCAACTCCACATTACATGGAGAAGGGCAGGGTTTGAACCGGGAACCTTCCGCACTGAAAGCGGTCGCACTAACCACTAGGCCGGTGTTATTGTGGTGTAATAATTACATGTGGTCGGTCATCTGTGCTGTTTCAACTTCACAACCTCAAAATAGTGGACATATTGACATAGAGTAGGGATGCCCCGATCTAATCGCAAAGATTGGTATCGGGTCCAATCAAGGCCTTTTCTTACTGATCGGCATCGGTTTTATGTTTTATTAAACATGAGTCTCAACCCTTTAATAAACTGGATCCATCCATTCTGTTTCAGCAACATGTCGACAGAGCCAAAAGTCACCACTCAAGTCCATGCTTGCTGGGGGGGATGGGTCATTATTCTGAAGGTCCATTAGTCTGAAAGTTAGGGTTAGTGAGGGGTTAGGGTTCGTTAGTTAGTTGCTTTTAATGTAGGCCTTCAATTTCCATACTAAATTACAATAAGCCAAAAGTGGCATTGCTTACCTTCAAATACACATTTAATGAAAAACCAGGGACTTTCTTTAGCTTTTTGCTACTGTGCTGCAACACATTGGCACTGCCTCTGCTCGCCTTTCGTTCACCACTGGGGGCAGCACCACATAAAGTAGCAGAAAGTGCAGCATAGAAGCTGAGAAGAAGTCAGCTGTTTCTCATTCTGTAATTTGTATAAGCATTAACAAATCGTGAACTGAACGTAAAGTTCAAACGGGTACATTTATCCATTGTACCGCCTATCGAACCTTTGAACTTTTGCAAGACTTTACAGATGCGGAAGTAGAAGCGAAACAAGATTCATTCAACTGAATTATCACGTTAAAATCTTGCCATTGACTGGTTCATAGTGCACTTAGATCGATTCAGGAGTCCCTCTATTGATGCAGTCATATCTATTACTTTAAAATTGATTTTTGATTCGTAGTGGATAATTGTTACACCCATAATTGTCACCCCCGCATTTTAAGTATAGAGTTTAACATATGTTCAGAAATAAATGCAATTGAACCAATTTTGTATAATGAGAATATTTAATAAATGTCTAAAATCATTGAACAATAACAGAACAAAATGCTTTCATATTGTGAAATAAAAAAATACATTAAATTCAATGAGCTGATGCTTTATGAGGAATCACAATCAAGCTACATTTCAAAGGGGAACTTCAGCATAACAATAAATACTATCTTTACAATTTAAAGGAGCCTTCAGCATAATGATGAATACCATCTTTACATACATATACAATCCACCAAGTGATTGTGCAATGAAAGGGAGAGAGAGAAAAGAAGTGCATGGTAAGTGCGAGTTAGGCATGTTAGAGATGTTAGGAGAGGCGGTACTCTCGGAAGAGCTGCGTTTTCAAGAACTTCTTGAAAGTAAAGAGGGATGCCCCCGCTCTGATAACATTTGGTAGCTTGTTTCGCCATCGGAAGACCACAAAAGAGAATAGTGTGGACTGCCTTACGTGTAGGGATGGCACTGCCAGGCGCCGCTCGTTGGAGGAGCACAGCAGCCATGGGGGTGGCATAGGCTTTCACAAGAGCCTTTAAGTCGATGAGTGCAGACCCAGTAGTAACTTTATAGGCAAGCATTAGTGACTTGAATTTGACACGGGTGGCAACGGGAAGCCAGTGGAGTTCGATCAGGAATGGGGGTACCGTGCCCTTTTGGGTTGATTGAAAACCAGTTCCACAACCCGGACCGGAGGTTAGCTAGGTTTCTGCACTGTTTGGCATAGTGATGCCTTCTGTTTGAACCGGAGATAACCGGAATGGGATAGTGGGACATGCCTGGTATAGAGTGGGAACTGGTTTAGGGAAAGTAGGACAGTTTGCCTTTCTGTCGGTGGCCTTGCTCGGTGGACTCGCACAGGTAGACTCGTTGGTCTTTACCCGAGTAGGTCTTCACACGAGGACTGACGCTTCAGCAACACCTGTTATTGAAATAGCATGGACATGAAATATAGACATGAAATGTGTGTTACACAATTATTGATACCCTTTGATTAATTTACAGTTAATCATCACTTTCATAGTCAGTTTTCTTTAGACCGGTCAGAGGATGGGTACAGGACTTCATTTACATCAATCTTTAAGAAATACAAACAGTATGTATGTACCATAGTACATCCATCTGCAGTAGGCAGTTCTCAAAAGCTGAGTGGGTATGCAAGAAGGAAACTAGTGAGGGAAGCCACCCAGCCACCATGACAACTGGGAAAAGCTAAGCACAGTGCAACTATTTTCTGTTACATTACCACTTGCACAGCTTCGTTGTGGTTTGGAGCAAAGAAGGATTTTCTTCAAAAGAAGGCTTGACATTTCAGTTACAGTATGCTAGAAGGCACATGAGAGACTCCAGCCTTGATATGATCTTTTTTTTCGTGTGTTAAAGTCCTTCTCTGCTCCATTCAACCATGAAGCTGTGACTGGTGATGCAACAGTGCGTGCAGTTTTTAGGGTGAAAATGCATTGTTGATGGCAGAGATCAGGGAAGAATGGCCAGATTGGTCCGTGACGATAGATAAGCAAGGTGTTCTTAATGAATTGCGATGATTGTAAGTCACAAATAGAGCTTACAGGTCCACAAAATCACATTTTCGTGACCCCATTTCACCCATGTTTAAGTCCTACATAGGCCCTATGGCCCACTGGTGCCCGTGCTTATCTTTGGATTCCGTAGCATGAAACAGATGAGAGATTTTAGGTTGAAAATGCATCGACGATGGCAGAGATCAGAGAAGAATGGCCAGATTGGTTCGTGATGATAGAAAAGCACCATTGCCTCCCCTTGGACACCAGTCCATTGTAGGTTACTTACCCAGCGAAGGCCAGAATACATTTACAGCTTCTCATCTTCTTGTCTTGTCCAATGACACAGACGGGTAGCGTGACCAGGATTATATTGGTATCTCAGCTCCTTATCCCACTGAGCTACCTGCTCAGTTGCATGAGTTGCTCAGTTTCTCAGTATTCATGTTGTGTATAGTATACAGTGAGATCAGGGATGAGCAGAATCTAGCAGTGAGTTGCTGCCTAGTACGATAGTGAAGGTAATGAAGATAAAGATGAGTAGAGGGATTTCAAAACTTGGACTGTGAAGTATTGAGCTATTGACAGACGCAGGTTGAGATTGCTCAACCAGACTGTTGGCCAGTGTGGAATTGAATTTAGCAATGCCCACTCCATTTCTCTTTGCTCTCAAATGGCATACATTGGGTATAAACAAGCTTCTATAAAAAAAACACCTTGTATTGCAGGGGTACAACCTTAAAAAGGTGCTTATCTCTTTGACTTTCATGCATGGTTAGAGCCTGTGTTTGATGCCAAAAGTAATGCAAGTTCAGAAAATGAATGCGCTGGCAGACAGACTCGAGGGAAGAGCTGTTGCTCAAGACACATATGTCCTTGCATCTGTGAAGGGTTCCATAAAACTTGTCATTGGATGATAAACTGCAGTATCAGTGGTAATCATGCATTGTAGCTGGCGGGCATGTATCTCCCACCAAAAAGCGATCGGAGAAAACAAATGAGTGATTGAGTTAGTGCATCCGATCAATGGGAATACCTGACTCTCACTTTTGCTCACAAGCCAGCTGGTTTTTAGGTGGAAAACAAATCACTTTATTTAATTATTTATTTTTCCTGCCATAATCATGCCCAACATACCTCCCCTGGCTAAAGTAACTCTTACTGACTTTGCACTTCAAAGTAAAGAAATGGAGAGCACGCAGTTAGAACAGGCAGGGCTGCGGGCAAAAGCACTGAAGTACCCTTCATGGCTGATCAGAAACTGTCTGCCTGATGATATGTGGTTATATCTTTGTGCTTATGTGGAAAATCACCCAAATATAGAGAATAAAATCCAGGACTGACAACATGCTGACAGTTCTTACGTCTGTAAATAATCAGAAGTAAAGCTGTGAAATCTTATTGTAGTATAAGGATAACAATGCTCTACTCTATTCCAGTTTTAGCCAGTATCTCAACAGTCACATCCATGTCTCTGGGTCCTTGGCCTTTGAGATTGAGAAACACCTGAGAAGAGCTTATTCAGTCATGATGTCGCTGGACAGAGGTATTGGATGATAACCAGAGACTTAAGGTGACGACTAGATGTCTTTGGTACGAGGCCACTTTGCAGGATCCTTGGGAACGTCAACTACGACATTTTGGCCATGTGGAGCATTTCTTTAAATAGAGACTTTGACTGGTATGCAGGCGATGTGAACGGGATTCCCCACGATCTGCAATGGCTTAATAATGTTGAATGGTTATTTATATTTATTAAATTAAATCTTAATTATTTAAGTATATATTATACATATATAAAATCCCAGGATTTTGCCAACTTAAATGTAATACCAGACTGATACACATGCACGCAGGGTTTTTAAAAATTTTTTAACGAGGATTTTCCACCTTTGCTCTTTAAATAAATGCGGTCTGTACAAGCACTGTTTTGAAAAAATATCTCCATCCACGTGAAAAGGCTAAACACATTGTCAAGCGCTGTCAAGAGCGTTCCAAAGCAACAGTGGCGGAGGTGCATGGAGGGCGGGTGGACCGTGGCCGTGCCATCCCACGTGGAGAATGCTCCAAGTGGGCGCCTCAGAGCGGGACCCCACCAGCCCCCTGCCTCCAGCTATATTATTAGCTGCCCATCTGCACACATTGGGTCCTTTGGAAAGCTATGAATGCTAACATTGTGCCTGTCGTCTCTCTCATTGGAGCACCCTGCTACAATGCACCGATGAGGTATATTTCCACGTCGATATATGTTTTCCTCAATCTTGTAGCTCCAGTGTCTCTGCTCTCAAGCTAACACCGTGTGGTACGTCATATTCACCTTCTTCCTGTAGTCCAAAGTATTGTAGATGGAATTTCGCGCTTAAAATCTTATAAAATTGTCAAATTGTCCGTTTGTGCCGTGTTTAGTGTATTCTTTGGGACTTAGTCCATTATGTACAATCTTGTTATGTAAAGCATCAAAAACCATGTCAGTTGCACTTTAAGTTGTGGTGTGTTGGTCCCATGGATTAATGAAAGACTTTTGTTGCCTGTGAAAACATTCTCCTGCCGTCAGTGTCCTTTCAGCGTGAACACTCCTGCTTTCATTTTATTGTGGAGGTCAGTGGAGAAATTGAATGTGTACTCGGCACACTCTGCTGAGGATTATGGGTGATGGGAAAAGTGGTGAGCTGTGTACGTGTGTGTTCATGTGTTTGGTGGGTGCAAGGTCAACAACAGGTGCGAACGCTGTATACCATCATAAAACAGGGAGATTTATTTGACAAGCAATTTAGCTGTGGATACATGAACGTGTAAATGCACTCAGTGTACTAAATTACGTTTATTTTGGTGTCGGAGGAAGGCTGAAGACCTCGGTCCTAGAGGGTTTGTCTATTGCAGCCACTGAAGGGGATATTGTCAAGTCAAATCTTAAACACTACAGAACCACCCTGGGTCTTGGTTGGCAACCACCCAGGCAGACGACCCGTCGATCCCTATCTCCTGAAAGTAGCCTTCTATCTGCTGCAGCCAGGTGATACGTTGGCGCTCTCTTGGCTTGTTCCAGTTGTTGGGGTCCCCAGCACTGAGGCAACTGGGGACTGGATCATGCTCAGAGAAGCGTGCCGCATGGCTGGAGTGTCGTAGCAGACATCCCCTCACAATGGGAGACGTACTCCTCATCTGAGTCTCCCTTATTACAATAAGGGAAACTCAGATGAGGAGTACCACAAATCCGCAGGACCTCAGACGCAGCCCCAATCTGTCTGTGGATCTCACGCTCCATCTTACCCTCACTCGTGAACAAGAACCCGTGATACATGAACTCCTCCACTTGAGGCAGTAGCTCTCCCCTGACCCAGAGGGGACAATCCACCCTTTTCCAACAAAAGACCATGGTCTCAGATTTGGAGGTGCTGATCCTCATCCCAGATGCTTCACACTCGGCCTCAAACCTGCCCAGTGAACATCGGAGGTCACTGTCTGATGAAGCCAACAGAACCACATCATCCGCAAAAAGCAAAGATGTAATTCTGAGGTCAGCAAGCTGGACATCCTTTTTTGATTAGTGCTCTTATTGTGACGTTTTCTCTGTGTTCATTTTGGTTAGTTTAACTTTTGGTTTTTTTGGGTTCCATGTTCACGTGTCCCTACACTTCCAAGTTTAATTGCTTGGCGTCCTTTATAACCGCTGTTAGAACGTCTCCTAGTCGCCAGATTGTATTAGGTTCCGCCTTGCTCTCTAGCATTCCATTTCCTGTGTTTTTGATTCCATGTTACAGACCTTTGGTGCCATTCCGGATTCCTGTTTTTCACCTGTCGTCTTGCTGTGGATACTGTGTTTTTGATCCCATGTTACAGTCCCTTGCATCCATTCTGGATTTTTGTCTTCCACCTGCCATCATAGACTCTGTGATATGAGAATTTCTGGTTTGAACTCTGTCTCTGTTTTGGATAAATCTGCTGCCTAACCCCTTGAAAGACTGCCACCATTTGATCACCTGTGTGCTGAACCTTGACTGTTTTTGACTTACCTTTTGCTTGCTGCTGTTAGCTGTGTTAAACTGCCACTGCTGGACAGTAAAACCTATTCAAACTGCCTTTCGTTGTGGTTCTCTGCGTTGGGGTCATTGCCAAGATTGGTTGCAGGTGGCTGTCATGCAGGACCCAGGGCAGTTTCATGGTGTAGTGTGGGTGTGGCAACGTGCGTCACCAGCGGCCCTGAGAGTGGACAAGGAGGTGTTTGTTGGAGGAATCTGTGATCAGGTGACTCACCATCTCTGGTCCAGTGACCCTCGACCTGCTTACAGAGGAATCAAAGGACCACTGCAGTTATGGCAGAAGACGGTCCAGTCCTGACAGATAATTCTGCTGTACTGTCAAGTTGGGCAGGCTCCTTTGAGCAGTTGTATGAGGTTGATCCTCCTGCTGGGATGTTAGACATCTCCAGTGCCAGGGTTCTTGTGGCTGATTCAACAGTCAGCTATGAAACACCAAATGTTGGTGAGATTGCAAAGGCCGTGAAACAGCTGAGGGCAAGGAAAGCTCCAGGGATCTGTGGTATTGGAACTTAGCTCCTCCAGGCGTGGAGATGCTGTTTTCCTGCCATTGCAAACAATCTTTGTTTCAATCCGGGAGATGGGTATCATCCCTATAGACTGGAAGAAAAGACTTGTTGTCCCAATCTGGAATGGAAAGGGTGATAGCATGGATTGTAACTATAGGGGACAGCTCTCTGTGCTGGGGAAGGTGCTTGCTAGGATTCACACGTGAGCGCAATTCTATCTGAAATATAAAGGATGTGGGCGCAGGCCTGAAAACCACAACTACGTCGAGTGGAAACTACATATGACGCTTACATTGTGTTGCTTTGTGTCGGGTGGAAGATTGGGCCCAAAGGCTTTGTCTTCATAAAATGGTTAGTCTTGTGGTTTCTCACCAGTTTCAGACAGTAACACCAGAACCACCTAGACTCTGAACAAACAAGTGGGTGAAAATCTATTCATCTTGTCAGTGCTTATCCTCACATTCCATAGCATGAAGTGGATGAGAGTCTGTCACTCCCCCTGGAGAGGACGCCAGTTTGACACAGGTTACTTCCCCACTCAAGGATGGTACCCATTTACAGCTGGGTGGACAAGGACAAATGCAGCTGAAATGTCTTGTCCAAGGACACAGACAGGAAGCACGACCGGGAACTGAACTCCGGTCTTCACATTGGTAGCCCAACTCCTTATCCCACTGAGGTAGTGTGCTCGACCACACCTTGTTTTAAAACCAACCATGGACACATGGATGAGCACAAGTACACTTGCTGTTTTGAGAATTTGGACGCTGGGCGTGAAAATGACAACTGCATCGGTTGGAAACTAGCAGTGACACTTGCGTTACACGCTTTGTGCTTGGGTTGAGTTGAAGACGGGGCCCACAATATTCCACATTTTGTATCCGTTCAGATTTGTTGTAATTCTTTTTGCCCACAAATATGAACATGATGTTGGTGTATGAATATTAACAAGATAATGCGGACGCACAAATGGAATCATCCATGGAACAGTGTATATGCGTGTTTGCAGCATAGCACAACGTGCGCTGATCAATGCTCAGTGCTTTCATGTTATGCTGCTTCTTTTATTCCCATAGCAAATATGTATTATCTTTCCTCGAATTGATTGCTCCCAAATGTCAAGCTTGGCCCAGATGGAACTTGCACACGCACGCATAACTTTTATGTAGAATACCCCGGGTGCCTTATTATATTTAGGATAGTTCATAAGTCGATGATTTGTTTCCAAGCTGCGAGTCAGTCCGCAACCAGAATACTCCTTGCTATTTCTCCTGGGCATCCCTGCTCCATTAACCAAATAGAGGAGAAACGTATCTTCCAGAGGATGAAGTAAAATCAGCTGGCATTCGAAGCAGATTATCTTCCCCTGAGCAGTGGTTCACCTCACTTACCTAAAGCGCTCAGATGTCGGATTCTATAGTTGCAGCAGAGATCTACGCTACTAGAGATTAGCGAATTCTTAATCGTTAATGCACCAGAGAGATTTGAAAAGGAGGATGTTCTTGCTCACCACTACTTTTGCACAGAAATTCCTCCCTCATGTCTGAGATTCTCTGCATCACTCGGCTATAGAGCATTTTTTTTCCCATTATGGTTCATGAAGAGAGAGCTTCTTCTTTCTATTCATGCCAAAGCAATGCAGCACTGCATGAAAAAGTCCTTCAGCATTCGCTTTAGTTTGCTTCTATTTGAAATTACTTTTAATAGCAAGGTTTTAGTACTCACAGTTTTTTGTCCAACACAACAGAATTCTTTCAGTCAGTTTTCTCCCCAAACGCGTCATAATGACTCTGATAAGCTGATAAGCACTGGCATCAGTGGTTCTCGGGGCCTATATAGGATATCGTCCTGGTCAGAATTGTTGGCACCCCTATATTTTATGGACACATTTTAAAATATGGTGAGAAATAAATGCAAATAAAACAGTTTTGTTTAATCAAAATGTCCAATTGCCAATAATTTTGGACATTTAAAAAAATATTTTGTTTGCATTTATTTCTGACAATATTTTAAAAGCAAATGTGAGGGGTGCCAACAATTCTGACCAGGACTGTACTTCGCTTCCACTTCTCTCCAAACCATTGACCAGATTCTTTGTTAAAAAGAGGCTTGTTTTAATGTAGAATCAATAATGTTTATTGTTCAGTGAAGCTTTCATTGCCTTTAGTTTATTGTACGTGCTCCTATTTCTTCTTTTGTGTCATCTTTTCCCATTTTTATATGACGACAATGTTTTGAATCCACCTTCTCCATGCACCTTGGTCTTGAACCTCCTCCTCATCCCGACCCGTTTTCCTTCACGTCTTCCTTCACTCTAGCATCCGCCTCCACTTTGACCTCCTCCTTCTCCTCTACTTCCATTCTCATCACTCTCATCAATTTCTGCCACATCCAACTTGCAACTGCACTCCCTCCACTGCCCACGTCTCAGCCCCATACATTTTTTGTTGTCACCACTGTCTTATAAACCTGACCTTTCACTCAAGCCCCAACTCTTTGGTCACACAACACTCCTGATAACATCTTCCACTTATTCCACCCAGACGTCACTCTGTAAGATCTTTCTGCACGAGGTTCTCCATCATCAGCTCTCACAAGGTATTTAAACTTGCTGTTTAATATTCTTCCTATAAGAATGTGCTGCCTGACGTTAAGTCCACACAAGAACAGGCCCCATCTGCTGCCGGTCGCTATTGAAGAGGTTGATGTGTAAGTGGTCAGGTTCCTCAAGTACATGGGTATGCAGCTGGACACTAGATCAGACTGGTCAGGACGCCGAGGTCCTTCAACATCTGCAAAAGTCTTGCACTGATATTTTACCAGTGTCTTGTTCCTAGCATTCTTTTCAATGCTGTGGTGTGTGGGACTGGCAGCATGAAGAAAAGGGACGCTATGCGGCATGACAGGCCGGTGAGGAGAGCTGGCTCTGTGGGTGGCAGGGAGCTGGATTCCCTTACACCAGTGACAGAGAGAAGAACCGTAAATAAACTGCTAAACTGTTATCCATCATAGACAATGCCTGCCACCCTCTGCACAGCACAATCGCGAGGCAGAGGAGTGACTTCAGTGGCAGACGCAGTCTCAGTCTTGTTCAACAGAGAGACTGAGGAAGACTTTTGTCCTCCAGGGTAGACAGCTTTTCATCTCCTCCCAGCAATGGTGGTGTGAAATTGATTTCAATTTATTGATTCATATTTGGTTTGGTTTTTACATTAACTGTACATCCACAATCTATACATGTACTATGCCTTTAAGCTGATGTGATACGGAGAGGAGCCTGGCTGAGCGGTTGGAGCATTTCGATTATGGTGCAGATCACTGGTTCAAATCCTGCTCAGACCAATAACTGGAAAACGCTCTGTCAACCCGGCAGCGAATGGCGACCTGACTCTCTTTAAAGTTGGGGAAGGTAAGGTGGCAAAGGGCAAGGAGATGGGCACCACGCTTCATATGGCATGCCCTAGAAATGCTGGGGCTCTAACATCCTACGGCCATCAGACTATTGGACTACCTTACCTTAATCAGTATTCTTGTACAAGTTACCAGAGGCCTAGATTTCCCTTTGGATCAATAAAGAATCTATCGGTCTGTCCAGCCGCCTTTCTGGCTGTCAGAAGGATAGAGGGTATTGTTATTGGGCTGTATGTGTCTAGGATAGTGTTTTTATATAAGCTGGTATTTCACCTTGGCTTTTTTCTCCTTGATGATCGAGATCCTACACAGGGCCAATTTTGACATTTTGACCTCTATCTCCTGTGGTATCCTGAAAGAAAATAGAAATGGTCACATCCTTAATCTTGGCTATCAACCACAAATACATGTGTCCATAGGTGTTAAAGTCTAATTCATTTTGGTTTGCTGGTGTTTTGGGGAAAGGTTGAAGGTCCATCTGGTTTGGGGTGGGCTATGGAAAATGGCCTACCTCAATGGCTGCTCTGGCATCAATCCATCTTTCACTCGGACTCTATATGGTTGTTTCTGTCATTGCATGTTTTGTGTTGTCTTGTGTTGTGCCTTTTACTTTGTCTTGTTAGAATGTTCATAGCAGATGGTCACCCCACTGAGTCTGATCTGCTTGAGGTTTCGTCCTGTAAAATAAAAGCACTGATGGAGTTTTTCCTTACCACTGTTGTCATAGGGTGGGTAAGGTCTAGATCTTATTTGTGTATCACACTTTGAGGTGACTTATGTTATGATTTGCCACTGTATAAATAAATTGAATTGATATCGAACATTTAAAACAATGACAGTTGACCAAAGTGCTGTAGAAAGTCAATAAATATACATTGTAAAGCAAAACAAATAAACAAAACGGCACAGCAAAAAATGTATGACATTAGTTGTACCACACTAGGTGAATTGGCTGGACATAGCAGGAGGGGTCAAATGTTAAAGAATAAAAGTGAGTTTTTAACAGACACTTGAACATGTGGATGGAGGAGTTGGGTCTAAAAGACCTGGGGCAGATCGTTCCACAGTACAGTGTCCAAAACAGAGAAGGCTCACTGACCTCTTTGCTTCAGTCTCGACCGACAACCAAAAGCCCCTTGATCTAACAGATGTAGGAGTAGAAAAGGGTTTACGGAGGTCAAAGATGGAGGATGAAGTGCTTTCTAAGTAAACAGGAGGAGCTTGAATTCAATTCTGAACTGCACTGGCTTTTAGTAGATTTTGCAGAATATGACCATTTTAAGCAAACTCAATACGGTGTCTTAATAAGTAGTGCTTGGACCATGGGCGTCGTTAGGCCTATTTTGGGGGGGCTGAAGCCCCCCTAAAATGTTCCCAAGCCCCCCTAACAATAATTATAGTCATAATAATAATTTTGATTTTTTTTTTTTTTTTTTTTAGAAAATCATTGCAGGCATGCAGTTAACATAAAAAACTAGGACTATGAGTTGAAATAAATAATAATACAAGTTGTTATTATTTGATTAAAATGATCGTTCTGGTTGTTTACCTGCTGCACTCACCAGGCGGGCACTAGGACCTAGAGGTAAGCTAGGGGTCAGAGTTTCAGCATTAACTTTTCTGCACGGTCGGATTTGAAAACAGAAGACGAAAGAGGATTAATGCGCAGTGAAAGACACACAGAGTGAAACTGTAAG